>BGPR01034361.1:0-16521 GCA_013235015.1 Araneus ventricosus
AGCAATTGTCTTTCTGGACTGTGTTGCAACCATTCTGTATAATCATCGTAACTTTGAAATGTTTCTTTTTGGCTAGAGTTTCTTCCATCATGGTATTCATTTCAGATTTTAGTGGGTAAGGTATCTTAGAAATGGGTATTTGTTTAAAAAGATAGCTTAGACATTGTCATCTTTGCTTTGAAATAATTATTTATTTGATTTTGCAGTAACGACTGTGATATAATCTGCCAAATTGTTGCATGTCGGATTATTCACACAGCTAGCTGATTTTTTCTTTTGCTCCTCCTTAAACCATTGCAGATCTTTAAAAACTGGAGGTCAAATAATCAGCCTTCATTTTCAAATATTTTTATATTAGTAGTACAGTTATTTAAGCTTTATTGCAGTTGTTTGATGTTATTTAAAGTAAATGTGACCGTCCTCCAGCTAAATTATTGTATGATAGATTTAAAACCTTTGAAATTGAGAATTTAAAAAAATATCAAAATAAAATGAATCAAATATTTGTCCGAAAGGAAGTTTTTAAACGTTTTCTATGTATATAATTTTCTTCTATATGTCACATAAAATGTTTCTATATTATAAATAAATAATGTTAATAATTATTCCTGTTTTTTTAAATGCATGTATTTATTACTCTTTTCATCGTAACCTACTTAAAAAGTGATGTAATATTTCTGTATAACATTTTTGTTTTGCATTGGTTTTATTAACGTTTAAATAAATGAAATATATAACTGTGTGTTTATGAAAAATTCAACCTTATATTACCTGCAGCATATTAATCTGGATAAATTTCCTTATATTTCCTTGGTTTCATTTACCTTTTAAATGCATAGGAAAGTCCCCAGTACTTAAAATTTCTAAAATGCTAGCTTAGGCTCTCCAGTTTTAACCTTATTGAGTATACTAGAAGAAATAACTCTTTACTGTCTTATTATATTTCAGAATTTATAATTTTGACTCTTACAAAGCTAGTTGAAAAATTATAGCATTTAAAATTGTTTTCAAATGCTAAATTCATGATTTTTTAGGTTGCCATGGAAATCAAAATCACCCATAGAGGATGAAGAAGAGCAAGATCAAACTCAGCGTTGTCCATCTGCTTGCTCTTCTAGTAGTCGTAGAAGTGATGAATGTATTGCAACTTCTACCACAGCTCTCATTTTAGAAAATCGACCACCGTATGTATTATTGAGAATATAAATGCATTTGTGGTAATATATATTAATCTTCTATTGACACACATATATTAATTTATGTCTGATTAGATTTTTTTGCTTTCCTGTCATGTCATTGCACTAAAGTTTATTAGTTATCTTGGATATAAATGAAAAAAAAAATAGAATTAAGAATGATTATAAAAGAGTAATATTTATTGAGACAAATAAATTCAGTATACAACTTTTCGTAAACAAACAACAAAAAAAGCCCAGATCCACACTCTTAGTCTGAAACATCGTAGTATGATAATATTTTTAAGCTTAATTTTGTCTTTGTCTGGCTTCATTGCATCTGGTGTTACATTCTTTACAAAATGGTTTCTACATCACACAATTTACAGAAACAGCGCCAACCTCAAATCATTATGTTTAAAATGTCCAATGTTCTGAAATATCTTAAAGCATTAGTTAGTAATAAACTTATAAATCTAATAATAATTTTTTTTTAGTTGTTTGAGATACAACTTGTTTTGACGCATGCTGCTGATATAAAGAAAAAGAATATTAGTACAAAATTGTGTGAAAAACTAATTTTGAAAAATTTATGAATTTTTTAAAAAAGAGTGTGGAAATAAAATATGTATAACTGAAAAGCTAATTTAAAAAAATAATTAAAAGTAGGTTTTTGTGTGATATGCTCTGAATTTATTGAAGAAAACATTTTAACAAATTTTTGAAATCAGTGCAATAAACTTCATTACTCTTTAAAATCAGTGTTTCATTCCATTCATGTGGTAAAGAAGTTTGCATATTTAGCCTGCTGATCCTTTATATTACTCTCATATTTACTGTTTAATTTATTATTCTTTACCTTAATAAACAAATTTATTCAAGTTTGAACTAAATATAATTGGCTAGAGTCTCAGTCCATTGATTTCTGATGGTTATAAAATAAACATTTTGTTGCAATCATAAATACCTCAAATTTATCTAAAATGTTCGAATTCTGATGAATGTTTTGGGTGAATAATTTTTTAATGAAATTTAGTTTTAATTTCTTTGAATTGTTTTATCTGTTATTTTCTAAAGTGTTAATGAAAAATGTGTAAAGGCTTATGCATTCCCTTTTAAATTGACAATTTAGTAATAAAAATAGGCATAAATTTAATATGTTTTCTTAATCTTTTCTTACATATGTTATATTTGTGTAAAAGTAACTTTCAACTCTCGAATAAGAATACATATTTTATTAAACTTCTTGAGCTTGTTATTGACCTTGGTTGCAAATGAAGTTATTTTAGTTAGATGCAGTAGTAATGACAAAAATAAATGTGCTGTTTTTAGTATATTCTACTGTTTATTGATTTGGCTAGAAAGTCATTCTCTGTTGTGATAAGAACTTTTTAGATTAGATAAGTGATGCAAGAGTGAAAACTGGCATTATATCTAGCTTACCTCTGTGGCGTGTTGAACTTTAGTCGTTACTGTTGGAGTTCATATGTTCTGTTTAAAATTTCCTTCAATTGATTTCTGAACAGAAATTTTGATATTAAAGCAGTTTTATGCTGTGTAGTTTAAAATAAATTTTAAAGCAATCTGGCATGATTATTGAAATCTTAAACTTGAAATTATAAGTAATTAACTCTGTTGGTTACTTTTATTATTTCAGAGCATTATTAAAAGTTTGTCACTTGTCTGTGTATTATTATATTCAAATATTTTATTAAGGTTGAGAAACTTACTTTTTCTTTATGTTTAATTTGTTGTTACTGATAAGATTCTTTAATGATTTGTATGTATATTAATATATTTTTGTTTTGCCAATTAATTGAAAGACATTTTTCACAAAAGGAATCTGCCTGCAAAATCGTTTGAGGAAGAAGCCAAGCATAAACAACAGTATGAAGAAATGATTCGTGGAGCTCGGAAAAAAGGTAAAGTGTTTTACATTTTTTTTGCTTTCATGTTAGTACAAAAAAAAATGTAATTAATAACTGAACACCTTTTTCTTTCTGTTTCAGAATTGCAAGATGCAAAGTGTAGAAAGAAGCAAGCATATCAGCAACAGAAGCTTGAAGAACAATTAATTAATGCTACTAAGACATGGAATGAAGAAATTCTACCTAACTGGAATTCTGTGTAATTATATTTCTTTTGTGTCTTAATATTTATAATTTGCTTATTCTGAAATATTAAGAATATAATTTCATTTTTGTTACTATTTTTAGTATTCTAAGTAATCTTGTACAATCATTCTTTGTGTGCATAGGATATGAATGTAATAATTTTTGCATTTATTTCATTTATTTCCTATTTTAACTTGCAGTGTGTACTGGTTGGATTCTTTATTGTGATTTAGAGGTTAGAATGGACTAATTTTTATGTTAAAATTAAATTGGATGCTTCCCCTGGAATATCAGTGGCTAAATACTTTCTTTCATGTTTGGATATTTGGAGATTTCATGTATTTAAGCAAAAATAGAAATACATTTAAAAATGAAATAGTTCATTACTATTGCATATTTTTCTGAGACTTCAAGCGAATTTCTCTTTAGTAATTAGTATGGTATGAAGAGGGCTGTCTGCAATATTGTCCTGTATTCTACTTTTAATATGAAAATGGGTATATTGTTGTAATATGGTTGTAAAAAAACCCCTGTTTAATTTCAATACTGTCCAGTTATATTCACCCATATTGGAGCATATAACTAAAAATGATTCAGTTATATCAAAAAAATGCAACATATCCATGATGTTTGAAATAGTTTTTTTTTTTGTTTAATATTAATAATTTGTTGATAAAGCTATTTATCCGACGAAGTTATTTCCACTTTGAATTTTTTTTTAACATAAACCGTCATTTTTGAAAAAAAAAAAAACTTAAAACTTTAAGAAATGTCTATTATGAATTAAATAAAATGTCATGAAGCAATGAATTCTTCGTTTATTTTTTAGATAAGACAATTAGTTCCAAAATCAAAAATGAAATAGAGATGCATCCAATATGAAATAGTAAAAAAAGATAATCTTTAGATGCATAAATTCAAAGTTCTAAGTTTCCAGTTCATAAATGAAATTTCAGAGAACAGTAAATGAATGCAGTTTTTAGCTGCTTATGCTCAAATAATAATTTGAAATTGTTATTTGAATTATGTTCACATTTTATTGAGTACATTTTTATGTCAGTTGTCTTATCACTGTTATTTTACCTTTATGCTGATTTAAACTTTTGTTAGGCACAGTATGGTCAGGTCTGTGACTCTTGTGCCAAAATACCAGATGAACTAAAATCTTTTTAGATAATGTCACATTAAAAAATGATTAGCTGTAAGCAAATTCAGTGTATTGTTTTCATTTGAATGTATGTGGCAACTATTATGTTACAAAAAATTTTAATAGTGATTTAGTAATTCAAATATTCTCTTCTATTTTTTACAATAGTATTATGCTGACCTTTTATGCCTACTTCATATTATATTTGTTCAAGATTCATAATCATTCTTTCTAGCACAGTGCATTTTTTTGTGTATTTTAAAATGTTAAATTAGAAATCTCTTTTTTTAAATTTTATTTTTCCTGCTAAATGTTCCTTGTATTAATTTACAGAAAAGAAAATCGGAAAACTAGAGATTTATGGTGGAAGGGATTGCCCCCAAGTATACGAGGTCGTGTTTGGAAATTAGCTATTGGCAATGATTTAAATATAACTCAAGAATTATTTGATATTTGTACAGCTAGATCAAAAGAGAAGATATGGGTTTCAACAGATGTTAAATCATGTGAAAGCAGTGAAGGTAAATATTTTTTCTTTCCAAAGTATGTTTTTTAAAGAAAGGAATTACAATATTTTCTCTGATGTTTTGAGATGTCTGCATATAATTCGAAAAGCCGGGCGTAGTTAAAACTGAACTAGAGCAGTATTTTTTTTTTAAAAAAAACTGTAATCTAAGTTATGATGTGAGTCCTTCATATTATTCTAACCAAAAGGCTAATTCATGCATATATATATATATATTCTTTTTATATGTTAGATAAAATTGTAGTTAAAAATATTTTTTAACTACATTTCACCATTACCTACAGTTAATCTTTTTGTTGCATATATGATACATAAAATATTCTAAAACGCTTTGTGATAGAACTGTTATTTTTTTAAAACTGGATATCTTGTAACATTTAATGAGGTATATGAAATTATATTTAGAACTAGGGGGCTCTGCCCCCTGCTCGCTAAAGCTCGCCAACCCCCAGAAGGATTGCGTTGCAATCCTCCCAGGTTTGCTACGCAAACCCTGCTCGCTTCGCTCGCTATAATGAAGACACTGTGTGTCCTAGAAGTTATTCTAAAATCTTCATATATATATATGAATCAGCTTTATTTTGCTTCTGATGCTTTAACTTAAATCAGCACAGAATAAAATTTTTTAGCCTCAAAAAATTTGTCTTCAAATAAAACTTACAAAGTAAAGCTGATTTCCTTTTAATGCTTTCACCTTAATAACGAAGGAATAAAATTTTTTGACCCTGAAAAGGGCCGTTTTTTATACAGTGAAAGCATCAGGAACCTCCCCCATAAACACAATTAAATATTTCACATTTTGGAGCTATCACAGAAACAGATTCAAAAGATCGTGCTCTACGAAAACATAAATTGTACGAAAGCAGGTATATACATATTCAATACATTCATATATAAAATAATATACAACATTGAAGATTGTGCTCTACAAAAAAAATTGTATCAAAGCAGGTATATTCAATCCACTCAGATATAAAATAATATACAACATTGAAACAAATTAAAAATGTAATGCAAAAAAATACACTTGACAATCAATCACAGAAAACTTCCTCATAAACACAGTTAAATATTTCACATTTTGGAGCTACCACAGAAACAAATTCAAAAGATCGTGCTCATGATAAGCCAACATAGAGTTGTCCATGACTAAAAACCGGCTCATTGAGCACCAAACATATCTTTTCAAAAGTTTGGCCTTGCGACTTATTAATTGTCATGGAAAAGGCTAAACGAATGGGAAATTGCATACGTTTAAATTTGAAAGGCATGTTAGTCTGAGATGGAATCAAAGGGATTTGGGGAATGAGAAATGTCTCTGTACCATCAATGGATTTTGCCTGAATAATGTTTTGCTGCAATTTTGTGATAATTAGGCGTGTACCATTGCATAATCCTTTAGAGGGAGCTAAATTTCTCAACAGCATTATAATGCAACCTATTTTCAACTTTAATTCATATGGAGGCAAACCAGTTGGTGTCAAAGAATTTAAAAATTCTTCAGGAAATGTCAATTGATGTTGAGGATCTTCACTCATGATCATATCAACTGCTTTAAAAACAGTTTCATTTCCCGGCATAAATTCCAACACTTTATTGTTGATTTCCATGGATCGCTCATTATTAACAGTAAGGATAGCTCGACCTTTAAGCTCCTGTGGGGTCACACTGGAAAAATCTATATCATTTTACAATTGATGTATAGGGTCTTGTATTGAAGGGTAGCATTGCAAAGGCAACTGAATCATTGAGCCACTTTTTTTCTCTCCAATGTCCAACAACCAAGCACCAAAATCCCTTTCAGATTCAAGGGCACACATATTTTTTGTCAGATATAACTTATGAAATTTCAACCAAAGAGCGTGTTTTTTTTCAAGGAGCTGGCAACAGTTAATGTTCTTGAACCTCTTAAAATTACTGGAAGAACTTGGTGAAAATCTCCACCCAGTAGAATGACTTTGCCCCCAAACGGTTCTTTACATTTTGTGAGATCTTGTAAAAGTCGATCAACAGCTAAGAAAGCATGAACATGTGTCATGGGTGCTTCATCCCACACAATTAATTTTGTTTTCAGTTACATGTCAGCTTCTTTTGTATTAGGCTTCAAATTGCAAGTAGATGTTGCATTTAAATCAATTGGAATTTTAAAAACAGAATGGGCTGTTCTCCCCCTTATTAATAGAGTTGCAGCAATACCTGTAGATGCAACAGGAATAACATCATCACCTCTACCACGTATTGTGTGAAGCAAAGTTGAATAAACAAAAGTTTTTCCTGTCCCAGCAGGACCATCTAAAAAATAACACTTGGGTGTATCTGCAGCGTTGTTGTACACTGCACTTAATAAGATTTCCACAACATTCCGCTGTTCACTATTTAACTGCATAGTATAACTATTAGCTTTAGCCTGCTCTTCCACAACATCAAAGTTCACTCTCTCCAAAACACTTGCAGGAAAATCTACAGTTGGTAGATGCAGTTTTTGGAGACTTAAATTGTAGGATGTAAGTAGTTCCTCAATATCTGCAAGTGCATAGTGAGGTCCAGTCTGCTCAGAATAATGATGCACAAAGTCCTCACAAAGTGAAACTTGATGTTGCACCCATAAGTCTGGAACATCCTCCACTTCTCCAAAGCCACAAATCATTGCGAACAGCATGTGCAACTGTCTCGGAGATTGAAATTGTGCAGTGTCATTCAAAGCATCATGCCACTGCTGGTCACCTCGAAAAAGTCCATACTCCTGACATGCTTGTTGAAATGTAATGCATCTTAATCCATTTACGGTCAAAATATCATCAAAACTAATGGCCCCAGACTTGCGCAGTAGTAGCATCCTCAAATAGTACCTCTCAGTATCCAGTATACTAACTACTGGCAGTCTCCCAATAACATTTTGTCCACCACGTTGTCGCTTCTTCCAATTTGTGGTACCCTTATCAAACATATAATATTGTGGAATATCTGAGTAAGAAATGTTGTGAGCTGAAGGATCATTTTTGTTTAGTTCAAACCATGATGTTAGTGTTGTTTTTCTTAAAGCAGCTCGTTCAATTGCTTGGGCTTCTTGACCGTCTTGGTACACAATCAGCTCTTGCTGTGGTAAATGCACAGCTAAGCGCACTACAGTGTGGGATTTATGCGGCAAATTAAATTCATTTAAATGCCACATGGCTTCAGGTGTACTAACATACCTACCTTCAACAAAACTTAAAATTTCATCATGATCCAGAGCACCTTCTTTTTGTATTTTGACCGAGGCTGCATCATGTCCTTTGTATACATATTTATATAAGTATTTGACACTTTTAACTGAGGCACAAACTTCAACATTAATATGTGCATTAAATTTTTTAAGCAACCAAGGATTATATGGGACAACCCATCTGTTATCGATGGAATATTTCCCTACTTGGACAGGTTCAGTGGCTCTTCTGCGATAAATAGGGTATCCATTAACATTTTCCTCTGTATCATCCTTGAATTGTTTCGGAAAACTTTTGCAGCACTGTCCATCTCTCATGCATGGAGAATTTATATTTATAGTTCCACATGGGCCATGTACCATGCATTTTGTCACAATTTGGAAGAGTCTAAGATCAGTGCAAGGATCTGGAAGTTCTGCACTCACAATCTTGTCAATGTCATCTTTAGTGCGAATTTTGCTTTCTGAATCTAATGTTAGAAGAATGTGGGCATGAAGCAAATCTCGCTTTTGGAACTCAATAACATAAATATAGGTCAAAACAGTTCCAAATATTCCATGCTTGCAAATACCTTCTAAAAGTTCTTTTAATTTCATATTAAATACACGTATAATAATATCAGGTCGGTCTTCAGGACGTTGTACTCCCTCCATGCAATTTAAAACTTCAAACCAAGATGGGTTGCAAGTACAGGTCAGAAAGAGATCTGGTTTACCAAACTTGCGTACCATAGCCATTGCATCTTGATAATTCTGTTGCATATTATGTGGACTCCCGTTCAGTTCGCTTTTGTTCATTTCGGATAATATATCCGACAGCACGACTTAAATTCATTATTTTTACAAATTTCCAACTACTAAAAATAGTTTTCAATAAACGTGATCACACGAAGCGGCTTCGGACTTTCCGCGGATGTAAACAAATCAAATGTGCGAGCTGTTGCCAAACGGCGATTAAGAAATTCCACCTTTTTTTGTCGCCATGTAAGAGAATTATATATATAGATTTTATGAATTAGGGCAATGTTTTTTTTTGTTAATGTATTCTCTATGGCTAGAATTGATTGCCTTTTGTATTTATATAGATTTCAAACATGCTTTTGGAAATAAATTTGGATGAAAATTCTATGAATTATTTTTGAATGTAGTTTGAAATAAAGCATTTTTCTAACAGAAATTTCCTTTATTTTTATTGGAAACTTTTTTAATTCTTAAATTTTATAAGTGAAGTGAACTCAATCTTTTTAAATGATGAATAATTATCAAATTTATATAGATACAGATGAACCAAATGAAAATGCTGCTGATTTCATTAAATTAGATGTTTCTAGAACATTCCCTCAGCTTGGAATATTTCAAGAGGTAAGGAAAAAAATACCCCCAATTAGTTATTCATGACATATTTCTAATCTACATATTTCTCTATCACCAGGTTTAAAAATTATATACTAAAATTTTGCATGTATTTTTGTAGGGTGGGCCATATCACAATACTTTAGAAGGCATTTTAGGTGCATATGTGATATATAGACCAGATATTGGATATGTAAGTATTACTGGAATGTCTTGAATATTATTTTGCTATTATAAAAATTTCAACACAATTCTAAGAATAAATCAATCTGTATTAATATCTGTTCATTATTATTTGTCATATTTCTAATAAGACTTAAATGTTTTACTTGTACAATCTTTTAAGTTCATACTTGATATTAATTTGTGTATTAATGAATGAATACCCATTTTAGCTTTGGAACATTAAAAAAAAAGAATCTTAGCATTATGGAAATGTACGAATTTTCTTTAAATTATGGATGCATTTCTT
The DNA here is from genome assembly GCA_013235015.1 of Araneus ventricosus. Classification (NCBI taxonomy): domain Eukaryota; kingdom Metazoa; phylum Arthropoda; class Arachnida; order Araneae; family Araneidae; genus Araneus; species Araneus ventricosus. Next base: position 9,993 of record BGPR01034361.1, read on the forward strand.
AATGATTTTATATTTTTCTGTTGCATCTCTTATAATGTGAAGCAAAATGTTTTATGGAATCTGCAAGAATTGGCTGAGATTTAATGTTAATTTTTCTTCAATTTTATATGAATTAATAAGAAAAGAACATTAAGTAAAAGTTCTGAATTATATTTTTTAATTTAAAAAATTGAAAGAATTTTGTATGAATATTGAACTTCATTGTATTCATTTGGTTTGTTATGAGTAAGCACTTTGTATAGCTGTTTGATTAATTATTGAGAAGTTCTTTAAAATGTAAAATTATGCAGAAAAGTCTGGACTATTTAAACAGACCATGTAATAAAAAGCGTGCTTTCTTAGTAATTAAAAGCCTATTATTCTACAGGATACATCAGTAAAATATTTTTAATTTCTTTCAGCTAGAGATTTCCACCAAATAATTTTTTTTTTTGTGGAGTGTGAAGTAAAGTAGTTATTTTATGAAGTCTTCACATTTTATAAAAGAATATAGCTTTTATAAAAGAATATAGCTGTTATTTTTTGTCCCCCCCCCCTCTAGTATTTCTGAATGTTATATATAATTTCATATATTGGGATTCTTTTCTGCATAATATTTGTACCATAGAAAGAAAATTTCCATATTAGCAATCTGAATAGCTGAGGTTGCCAAGTTTGTTTGGTTATAAATCTTAATTTTTAAAAAATTACTTCTGGTGTATAATTTTGTCTTTTGTTTCCTTTTAGTTATAGTTCTGATTTTTTTTTGTAAAATATTAAGTAATTTTTAATGATTTTTTTAAGTCTCTTTATTCTAATCTAACATTAAATGATTGTTTCACAGTGATTTTACTTGTGCTTTTTTGTAGGTGCAAGGAATGTCCTTTTTAGCTGCCATGTTACTTCTGAATTTGGATGCTGTTGATTCTTTTATTTGCTTTTGTAATTTGCTTAATCGGCAATGCCAACTAGCATTTTTTAGGATTGAACAAAAAATGGTAATTCTGTTTAATACTTGAAAATACTTGTTTTGCTCCTCTGAAACAAAACTAAGTCTAATAAATTTCTGTTCTACAATTTTGTGAATGAGACATAAGGGGCTCACTACATAATTTGATATGGCTAATTGTAGTTGTTTTTGAAAGCATTTAATATTTTGTACTTATGTGATAGTGACCGATTCTGATTACATGAACAATATTTAAAAAATTATTAGTTTCTCCCTTGGAACTTTGCTGATTTTTATCAACGCAATATTATATGTGTATATCTTAGGTCATTATATTCTCAAATATTTAAACTGTATACACAACTAGCTGATAACCCATCATTGCTCAGGATCCATATTTTTGCATATCCCCATTTCTGTTTTTTTTCTATGAATATTGTTACTAACTTTCTTCAACAAACATAAATATCCTTTCAAATCTAGCCTTTCTTTTACCTTATAACAGTATGGTTTGAAAGAAAATGCGAGAAGGTTGGAAAAAGAACATTTATTTTAAACAATAAACTGTATATATATAGAGAATTTTCCCGGCATTGCTGATTAAAAATATGAACTTAAAAAATCTTTAGGATGAACAAAATGTCAACAAAAAAATAGAGAATTTTTTCGGATGTTTATAAACTAAAACATGGAAACTCGATAGACCTCCTTTAATATGGCTCAAAAAGAATAATACATAAAGAGAAGTAAATAAAAAAAAATGCAAGAACTACTAAATTAAACACCAGGTGTAGATGAAAAATAATGGAGAAAAATAGAAAATTCGCAAAAACGGCCAAATTTACCACTTAAAATTAAGTAAATAAACTTTTTATTTGAATTTTAAAATAATTTTTATGGCATTAGTTCCCTTTTGTACTAATCCATCACTGTGCCAAATTTGGTCCAGGCCAGTCAAATGGTCTGCACTGCATAAAGAACAAATAAACAAACATACATACTAACAAAAAATAATTGCTCTTTTGTATATATATATATATATATATATATATATACACACCAATCCCTGTGATTACTTGTGATATTGATAAATTTGCTAATTTCATAAAGGATTCTTGTAAATTTGCTTTCTTCATTAAATTATATTTCAATAATAAGTATAAAAGTGTGTTGGAAAATTTTATGTAGAAATCTTAGTACATAAATGTTTTTAAGAAAAATTTGGCTGAATAAGTGCCCCAAAAGCTATATAAATTTGGCAGACAGCAGTTTTTAGCTATTAAAGCACAAAAATAAAGGCATTTGGCAATAAGCACGGAAACAAAGTATATTCTGAATGATTATCTTTTGACGGGTAGGTAGGGATATCCTCATCATTTGATTATAAATCTGAAGTTCTGAATAAAAAAAATTAACTAGATTGTTTCTGTGTAACACTTTCCAAGAAGTGATGCGAGTGAGGTAGGTAAAGAGAAAGCTTGATTAGGGTTATTCAAGAAGCTTAGACATTTTCTTAAACCTTCAAAAGAAAGCAAGTATAAAAGAGCAATGTTTTTTCTCCTGAAGCCACTGTTTTATGTAACTATATATTGGAGTCTTGGTTTTATTATTAAACTGCAATTATACATTTTACAGTATTAGAAAACAGTGGAAAATATACACCTTGATCAAATAACACTCAATATTGTTTAGAGCAACTTCTTGCAAGTAGCTTTTTTAAATGTTTGTTTTAGATTTGGTACCAAACATTGTGCGGATACTAAGCTTAAAATGCTCTACATCAAATATATTTGGAAAGGATTTTCTCTAAAGTAGAGTTATAGAGCAATAAGGGGCAGAGAAAAAAAGAACTGTTTGTCTTATGTTGCTGAATAATTAAGTCCTGTGAAGTCATATATTTAAAAAAAAATGGAAAGTTAAAAACAAAAGTCTGTATTGAATAAAGGTGCACATAATGTGATGGTATCTCTCAATATAATGAATTATTAGTTAATATATTAGATCATGCTGCTTAATTTGTACGTTAATAGCTTACTATGAAGTTGCATTTGAAGAATGTGTAATTTTCATTTACCTTTTTGGAGAGGTAGGTGCATAAGTAGAGGGGGGGGGGATATCTGGTAAATCTGTAATTCAAATCAAGTCGACTACTACTTTTTAAACTTTTTGAATAAACATTAAAAAAATTTTTTTTTTAAAAAATATGTACATAATCTCATCCTTTAGTCAATTTACCAGATCTTTTTGGCTTACCTGTTCCATGTTTTTTTTTTAATTAGTGCTTATCTCCTTTCAGTATTCAGTTTGAAATCTTTTTTCTTTGATTAAATTTTAGGTTTCTTCTTCATTTACAACAATAGTTTCTGTATATTATTTCATGATTTTTGGTCGATTTCTCAGTTTGTGTAAACCTTAGGTTTTCTTTTCAATTTTATTTCTGAATTTCATTTAAACTACTACCTATAACAATTATCCAGTAACTTTGTTGTGACTAATTGCAGTTGGTCTAGTATAGTTAGCCATGTCATTAATACAAGGACTGATCTTAATGGAAAAGCGAGACTGCTTCTTTAGTCAAAATGACCTTTGATCACCTAAGTATCACCTGAGGTAACCAGTATATGGTCTTTGTCTCCAGTATATGGGGTTAGAATACTTTCCTTGACGTCTTTCAAGGAATAAGTTTGCTTGGTGGAAAACCTCCAAGAATCAGTCAAATTACAGCAAGCAGTACATTGCTACATTGCTGAAATGCACATCAGTCTGTTTTTAAATTATGCTGGTTATTACCAAAGCTTAAGAATAGTACTTGCCACCCTTCTGATTGATATTCGTCAGAAGCATTCAGGTGAGGTAGCAACATGTTTTCAATTTTAAAAGAAAAGGCTTTAACATCTGATGAAATTTTTAGAAAATGAAGCACACCCGATAGAGGAAAAAAAAAAAAAAAAAAAACTAAGAAAGAGGAATTAGTTATGTTCTAAAAATTATTCTTGAACAGTGAAAGTATTTTATGTATGTAAAGGTCATTTATTTGATGGGATTATATTTATTTTAGATGACAATGTATTACTCTGTTTATGAGGAATATTTCAAAGAGAATCTACCAAAACTTTTCAATGTATTTGCAAAGCAAAATCTTAGTCCAGATCTTTATTTAGTGGATTGGTAAGTCTTTTTTGACTGTCAGTATTACTTGTCATTCAGAATTTATAAAAAGAAAATATTTAAGTAGCATTTTCAATCTTGTAATTTTAGATGTATGAAAAAGTTAACATTTATATTGAATTCATTTTATGCATTTTTTTTTTAACTATGCAAGCTGTTTTTGATAGTAATATGAGTGAAACAAAATTTTGCAAAACATATTGAATACATTGTGTGTGGGATACAAATTAGATGCAAGCTCAAAAAAAAAGACAAACCGTAACTGTGCTTGCTCTAGACAATGTATATACCATAAAAGAAAAAGTGAGCGTATTCTCTAAATTAATACACAAGTCAAATTCTTGAATTAAAAATTTGATGTTGGGTAATTCGAGAAAAATGTATCTTTATGTTTCCCGCTTTTAAAGTGTTAAATGTAAGTAATATTTGATTATAATTTAACTTGTATCATTGGAATTATATTTAAAACTTCACTTCATGCTTGAAGAGAAATTCGCAACTATTGCCGATGACTATAGCTTTTTTATATCCACAATCATTTATTTCGCATTTTCCTGCAATATTTTTTATTTTATTAATATTATAACTTCATAATGTAATATTTATATTATGTATTTGGATCATTTATGGTGTCGTTATTCTTTGCTCTCTGTGTTGAATTTTTTCAGTAGGTGCCGACTAAAATTTAAAATGTCAAAATTTGACATTTTTAACTTTTATTTTAACTCTACTTTTATTGTTATAAATGTGAAGTAAACTTGTGTTAATTATGTAAATGTTTTGATTAACTTATTGTACTCTCAGGAAAACTGTAATTTTTAAAATTTTATTCCTAATTCTTGAAGAAATTTTTAATATGTCAAAATATTCCTGAAGTTCTAATTTCAGTATATAATTTATCTTGTAATCAAAACCAATTTAGAATGATGTATATGTCATCTAGAAAGTTTGAATATGTCTAATTTTATTTTTAGGCTGTATACATTGTACAGTAAATCTTTGCCATTAGATGTTGCTTGCAGAGTGTGGGATGTATATCTCAGGGATGGTGAAGAGTTTTTGGTTAAGACAGCATTAGGTAGGATTGTTTAACTATAGTGATATTTACTTGGAGATAATAATGCAGATATTAAATATGTGTGATTTAGCATTAAGTAACACAAAACATGATCCTATTTCTTGTCATAACTATGTATAATTCTTTAAATTATGTATGCATACTAATATTAAGTACATATATTTTATGATTTCAGGTGTTATGCAAACAATTAAGCAAGTAATCATACTTAAATTCAATAAATAAACAATGACAGTGACTTGTGATTAACCCTTATTAAAAAATCACTAAAGTTAAAATATGTAGTTGTTGTTTCCCAAATTAGTAGGTCATGTTTCCAGAGGATTGAGTGTAGTTTTAACGAATTTATACAGTTCTTAAAACAAGGCTACCTGATGGATCCAATGATTAACCTTAATAACTTCAGCATAATTGCCATGCTTATATGTTTCATAGTTCAGTTTTGGTATTTATTCGAATAATTTTTCATTTTCATGACAATAATAAATCTTCTGGCCTCTGATTGGCTTTGTAGCCAATGTTGTAATGCTTTAGTCATTTGAACTATCTTGTAAAAAAGATAATTTATTAACTAAAAATGTAACCCTAAACAAAGACTAGAAACATTAACGAACAAATAACATCTTTAGAAAATTTTAGAAGAAGTTATTGTATTTGCAAGTCTGTAGCAGAGCAGGCTAGATATTAATAATTGCCACAGCTTTTCATAACATAGCAGTTTTGTAGCTTCAAAACCAGATGACAGTCTAATAAATCAAGTTGTATGATTAAAAATTGAATAAACATATAATTCTAATGAGCAAATAAATTAAATAATTCAGCGTAAGAATTTACAATTGCATTCAACATATTTCTGAAATTAATAAAACTACATTTTTTAAAAATTTTGAGAAAAGGTATAAAAAAAATCTAGTCTTTGTTTAACATTGAAGATCTAATAAAAGATTAAATTTTTTTCTCCATATTTTGATCTCCAGTCACTTGTTGACCAAATTTTCTTGTATCAAATCGATAGAATGCTGTAAAATATTAATATACTGACAGAAAATATGAATTCCAATTCTAAAACTGGCCTCGTTTTAAAAAAAAGCATATGCATATAAGTAATACATAACAATATTATAAGTTGAATAAAAGTTTTATAAGGAAGAAATACAGTAAACTTTCAAAAGATATGACATTTGGGTTAATGTCATGTCAAGCTGCTGGTGCTAAATTTAATATTCGAGAACAAAATTTTGGAAAAATATCCAATTAAAAATTAGCTATTTTATATGTATTGCCATTTTTTGTTTCATTGATTTAAATGTTTTCAGTTATAAATATTTAAATAAATATTTAACTAACAAGGGAAG
>BGPR01034362.1:0-13131 GCA_013235015.1 Araneus ventricosus
TTTTAAATCATCATAACTGACAAGTTGAAATTTTCAGTACATATGCGTCATACTTTCAGGGGGCCCAAAAGAATTTCAGCGCCTGGGCCCACAACAAACTTAATAAGTCCCTGAAAACAAGTGAGTTTTACAAGCACAATACAAGTGAGTTTTACACTATAACTCAAATTAATCAGTTATTTCACGAATTAACTACGTATTCTATGAAATACTGAATTACAGTAAAACCCCGGTTAACCGAACTCGGATTAACCGAAATCCAGGTTTTCCGAAATGCCTCTGAAATCGCAAATCCAAAAAACGCATACTGTACTGCTAAAAAATAATAGCGAAGGCGAGACTTTTTTTAACGATATCCCCAAGGAGGTAAATTATTGCTTTTATAATGCTAAATTTCAAATTAATGGGTGTTAACAGTATAATTACGATATTGTTAACCTGTTCCTGTCAGGCGCATTGTGCCCGACGGAGGGTTAACATTAACCCTCTGACTCCTAACACCATTGGAACAGAGGGATCTCCAAATACGGGAACGCCCTAGTTCCTATTTCAAAGATAAGGGAAATTCACCTCTCCCCTCAAAAACCACAATGACATCTGGCACTGTCTGAATTCTAAGAAAGCCCCTCTTTTCGCCCAACCCACCTGGGCGAGCCGCTTTAACGAAGAAAGCGAGCGCCTCGGGTGTGAAATTAATCACACTTAACAAAAGGGGGTGGAAATTTCGCATTAATATTCGGACGTTTCGGACGGCCGCCGTCTTCTGCTTGTAGGGACGTTTGAGACGTTACCGTATCGACAGAGTTAATAAAGAACATAAGTGTAGCCTACACTGAGACTTTTGAATTCGTTTTACACTCAAAACATTTTAGAACTTCATACTGTAATCAGATACAATACAGTAATAGATGTTCTGTTCATGTCTTAACCGAATAAAACGTTATCGAAAACGGCTCCCCTCCCCCTCTAGTTCAGTTAACCGGGGTTGTACGGTATATACTTTGTCGATATGATAGATAATGATTCCGTTTTTATATTCAAGAAATAGAAATGATACTAATAAATACTAAAATATCAACAATGAAACAGTGCATATTTTGCAGCTATAATTTTATACTCTATTTTTGACCAAACATTAGTATAGTGTTGTTCAAAATGTAGTGAAAATGCTAAAGAATATGTATACAGTCAAACCCCGTTATAATGAACCTTCAACGGAACGAGGCAGTTCGCTATAACCGAGGGTTCACTATATCCGAATTTTCAAATATTGGCTACACAAAATTTGATATAATACTTAAATGCATTTCTGCGTTGAACAAATTAATCACACTAATTTGCAATTATTAATAAGCTGTAATAAAATAAAATAAATATTTGTTCTTAAAACATTAATCAGTAAAATTAACTTATACTTAATTGTGCCTACATTTATTTCTTTAAAGTATGAAAATAAGCAGCAATTTTTCGTTAAAGAGCAAAAACTAATCTTGAAAAGTGGACATTTTGGTTCCCTATATTCGAATTCCTTGCTTCTGAAGATGATTATAAGCATTTCAAAATACATCAGTGACACAGAAGTAGGGTTGGGACCATTTGAAAAGTTCGTTATAACCGAGAGATCGTTAAATCCCGGGTTCGTTATACCGAGATTTGACTGTATTTGAAATTTATGCTAATTTCAAGTTATACTGTGATAAAATAATTTGAACTTGAAATAATGGCAGTGATAAGTAAGTAATGTAGAAAATAACATGGATTTTCAAAACCAAATATAAAATACACTTAAATAATTGTAACATTCATGTTTTTAACTATCGCTTATTCCGCCGTATTTCAAATTAATGAAAGTAATGCTTGTTATTTTCATTAATTTGAAATACCAATCATATTTTCGAGTGAGAGGATTAGGCAAAGATCGCGCTTTTTTAAGGAGACGTATTAAAATCGTTTCCTGCTTATTTCTCATTTTAGAAAAAGCAGTGCCAGAACGGCGTTACGGTTCTACTCAGTGGCGGCTCATCCATAAGAGCTGCAGCCCCCCCCCCCCTCCCAAAGTTGTTTTAAAAGATTGTATTTTCGTTTTTATTCCAATTGGTTTTCTTTTCCACTTTAAGAATTCAGTGATCAAGGAAAATGGCAAAAAAAGCAAAAATAAATAAATAAATAAACGTAAAAGGAAGGCGGAAAATCATTCAAGAATTAAGAGAGAGACAGACCAGAGCTGCATCAAGTTTTGCCCCTCCTACGGATCCGATATTAACGCAAAGAGCAATGCGAAGCGGGAGAAAAGCAACCCTTTCTCCACTTGAAATTGTATTCATTTGAGTTGCATTTTTTTCAGCTCTCGTTTGGCGCGACTTCCTCATTTGGCTCTTTTTCGCTTTTTTTCAGTAGTTCAGTCTTTTTTTTCTAATCCTATTCTGGGGAATTGTAATTTTTTGCTTCTTTATGTTTTTTCGGGTGCTGATTACGATTCTGAGGTTTGCCACCAATGATTTTTGTTGGAATTTTAGTTATAACCAAAAAAACCTTTAAAAAAATTCTCCAGTTTTTTGTTTATAACTCAAAAATTTTCAATTTTACCACGTTCTTATTAACTCGCTTTCTTGTCTATCTGTCTGTCTGTTCGGTACAAATATTGCAATGAATTTTTAACCAACTTCCCGATGACATGGAGACTTGAAACTTTAAACATAGTTCCGAACAAGATGACAATGAAATATTGATTCGCTTTCTTGTCTGTCTGTTTGTCTGTTAATTTTTTATTTCATATTTTGTGTTTTACCGACCCAGAGCTTCGATAGATGGCGCTGTGCAGGCGTCACTCGTGAATAGCGAGGAGGGGGAATCGTGAGTTTGTAGAAGTGGATTCCAAGAAATTCCGCAGCAAGGAGTGGGGGAACATCGAAGAGTGGATTGAAGTTCGGAGGGGAGGGTTTGCTATAATACCAGAGTGACAATTTGTTTGCCGTGAAATTCAAGAGGGGGGAAAAAAGTAAAATGCTGTTCGTGTGCTGGTTGTTGTCACGTAACTTAATTTTTCAGGAAAATAACAATTTTATTTATGATCAGGTGACGAGAAACTGAAACAAACCTGAAATTTGCCACATGTCTCCGTCATAATCTCATCAAGATGTTTAAAATCGATTGCAAAATTTCACACACTCAGGACTAAAAAGCAGAGAATAATTATTTAAATAAAATAAAAATTTTAATATACCACGTTTCTAAAACGGACAAAAAAGTAAAAAATAGTTTCTTCTAGTCCCATACAGATTTATAAACCCCTACAACCCCTCAAACGAAAAACGTGGGGCGTATCCAATATTTAATAGTAAGGAGTGTAGGGAGTAGTTGTCGTTGAGAAAACTCACACAACAGTTCATATCATTTCCATTGCAATAAAATTGTTAGTGACTGAAATAAACTATTTATGCGTCAATTATCTATTGCGTGCGCCCCACGTTTTTCGCTTTAAATTTGTATGGGGTTATAAATCTGTATGGGGCTTGAAGAAATTATTTTTTACTTTTTAGTCCGTTTTAGAAATGTGGTACATTAAAATTTTTATTTCATTTAAATAATTTAGTATATCATCATTATATACCAAAAAAAATCAGCATAAAATTTCCTACATCTTAGGTCTATACAACTTTTGCAGCACTGCTTGTTTCTGAGGTGAAGAACCGCTACTACTTCCACTACACTCCTGATCGGTTACCATGTTCAGTCGCCATTCGATAAAAGTAAGCATTTTGAGAATGGGCGAGTTTTCTATTTTGTTTATTTTGGGTTCACGGAACTTCCGTAAACAAGATCCACTTCTGTTTTCCGGTGATCCTACGATTGAAGCAATCGCGATATCCATTTGGATACTGTATCAAGCGCCAAGCTTGAATCCGGTCGTTCTTTAGTACACAATAGTTCACAAAGCGTGACATGACGTAAAAAAAATCCAAATTGAAAAATAATCGGGATTCAATAATATAATAAAAATACTAAATTAACTATTAGATTCCGATGGTTTTTCAAATGGAATAACAAAAAGAAATCGAAGCTGGAAAAATAAACAATTACAGTTTGATTTAAACGAAGAAATCAGAGGAGTTTTCGTCATAAAAACAAAGCGACTGAATTCCAAATGGAACAATGGTGATTAGCTAAATCGTTTCTAAGATTTAAGCAATCGCGATATCCATTTGATACTGTATCAAGCGCCAAGCTTGAAATTCTTTCTTTAGTACACAATAGTTCACAAAGCGTGACATGACGTAAAAAAATCCAAATTGAAAAATAATCGGGATTCAATAATATAATAAAAATACTAAATTAACTATTAGATTCCGATGGTTTTTCAAATGGAATAACAAAAAGAAATCGAAGTTGGAAAAATAAGCAATTACAGCTTGGTTTAAAAGAAGAAGTCAAACGAGTTTTCGTCATAAAAACAAAGCGACTGAATTCCAAATGGAACAATGGTGATTAGCTAAATCGTTTCTACGATTTAAGCAATTAACCTACGATTTAAGCAATATCGATATCTATTTGGATACTGTATCAAGCGCCAAGCTTGAAATTCATTCTTTAGTACACAATAGTTCACAATACGTGACATGACGTAAAAAAAAATTCCAAAATGAAAAACAATCGGGAATCAATAATATAATAAAAAAATACTAAATTAACTATTAGATTCCGATGGTTTTTCCAATGGAATAACAAAAAGGAATCGAAGTTGGAAAAATAAACAATTACAGTTTGATTTAATCGAAGAAATCAGAGGAGTTTTTGTGATCAAAACAAAGCGACTGAATTCCAATTGAAACAATGGTGATTAGCTAAATCGTTTCGATAAAAATTTAACTTCCTGTGATTATCTATATCGTCTGGTTAAAAATTTAAGAGTCAAACAAGTCTTAGAAATCTCCAAAAAGAAAACACACAAAAATTATGTTTTGTGTGTTTTTCAAAAATTGTATCACAAAAATGGGGTTCTTATTTGAAGAAAATAATGGCGAATCCAGGGGGGCTATCGGGCTACAGCCCCCCCCCCCCACGGGGCGGGGGGGGGGGGGGGGGGGGTGTGTTAATTTAACATCATTACAACTGTTTTTTCTTAATTTCTCTCTTTAAAAAAATAATGAAAACGTTTCAACATTGCTTTCTGGGTTGAAAGGCTCGAAAATTTTGCTACTTTTGTAGTCATTCCACTTGTACTTGTAGCATCGACGCGGTCGAAGACATTTTTTGGCTAGTTATTTCATTGTAATTTTTATTAAATTATCGAAAGTATTGTATTGTTCCTTATGATTCTCATGTCAGGTGAGTAAAGTCTGTAAAGTTAAAGAGTTTTGGTTTACTTTAGCCTTGAGGTTTGATATTCGTCACGACGATACAAAGTTTTTATGACCTCCCCCCCCCCCCCAGACCGGAATCCTAGATTCGCCACTGGAAGAAAACATTGAGAGCTACCGCAATAAGATCAAATTTAATATTTTCAAAGAGTATCCTTAAGCTAAAAACATTAGAAAACTCTACTTTGAACATTCCTTCAAAAATGGAGTGCTGAAATTTTGAAGATTCCCATTGACGAAACACTACACCGGAAGTTGGTCGGTGTAGAGGAAGTTATACTCTACCCCAAATAAACGAAACAGAACATTGATCCATAACAAAGCACGTAGATTCGAACTTGGCATCGGGGCATGAAAGGCAGTATTGAGTACTAGGGATGGCGGTCATTGCAAAAAAAAAAAAAAAAACGGTTTTCGGTTAAACCGTTTTTTATCTTCATCTCCGATTTAACCTGGCGGTTGAAACCGCTCAAAATAACCGGTTTTTGAAAAAACCAATTTTCGGTTTTTATTTTTTTGAGCAATGTTTGTGGTCAGAATTTTTTAATAATAATAAAATACAATAATTAAGTATTAATACAATAATTAATTACTGTAATAAGTAATGATTATACATAAGTAATTAATACAATATGTAATAATAATAAATGAGTAATTATTGCAATAAGTAAGTATTATAGACTAAAAATTTTATTAACATTGTTTTCACAAGAAATTAATACATTGGCCACTATTTATCATCTCATCTGCTCTTAAAGACTCTTTCAGCAATGTGTTGATCCGTGAGTCGACACCTCTCATCGGAAACAACATCATTCAACGCAGATACTAATCTTTCAGAAGCCACATAACTTCCAACTAAAGATAAATATTTTTGGCTACAAAAAAACAGACGCCGTTTGCAGGCAAAATTTTTATTAGTATAGTTTTTGCAGGAAATCAATCCATTGGCCATTATTTATCTGTTCATAAAGACTCTTTCAGTAATCCGCCAACCAACAGACGCCTCGAGGAAGCAGTTGTCGATGATCGACCTAAAATAATGAATTTCAAAACTTTATAACTTGGTAAATTTTAGTCTAGTCGAACCTAAAATCGAGCCAACCTTCCGACCCGGTTTTATTTTTTCCCCCTCTCCTTTTGGGATTTTAAAAAAATAACCGGTTTAAACCGGGGCAAAAAAAAATAACCGAAAAAAACCGATTAACCGAAACAAAAAAAAAACGGTTTTCGGTTTAAACCGGTAGGTTTTTCGCATCCCTATTTGAGTACATAACCGGTTTGTGAACCGTATGGAGACGCGAACAAATGGCAAGTGCTTTTCCCGACCGGATAATTGCATGTCGTTGTCACGCCCCCTTTTTTTCTCCTTCTGCGCATGCCTGATCTTACTGGAGTGACGTCAGTCGTCTCGTGTAAACCCTGCACAGACAGTGCTCCCCAGTCACCACGTGTTTCTGTGATTGACCATTTGTCGCGTTGCTGCATCGACTGACCTGTTGTGTTATCGGACGCTGCCATTTAATAACATGATCGAAGAACAAATAAGTAACAAGGATGTTCTCCAGGAGTTGTTCTACTGGCTGGAACAAAAAAGGATGCGTACAAGGGACAATCGGATTACAGCCCTGTTGAGATCCACTGAAAGAAAGCATTGTTTTTTCTACAAGCGATTAACAAACCCACGTGGTGGAGAGTTGTCGGACGTTGAAAGCCAAACATTGCGCCCTCCTAGAAGTCCAACAAGTAAGTGTTTTTAGTACTGATTGTCATCCAGCTGTCTTGTTAATATGTGCGTGTGCAAGGGGAAAATTTTCTTAAAATTTGTTAAGAGTTTTTCAAAATATCATCACACCAGTCTTACATAATGATAGATCATAAACAATTGTTTATCTTTTTTGTTTTCTAACAGTTTTGCAAAATATCATCACACCAGTCTTACATAATGATAGATCATAAACAATTGTTTATCTTTTTTGTTTTCTAACAGTTTTGCAAAATACCATCACGCCAGTCTTACATAATGATAGAACTCAAACAATTGTTTATCCTTTTTGTTTTCTAACAGTTTTGTAAAATATCATCACACCAATCTCACATAATGATAGATCATAAACAATTGTTTATCTTTTTTGTTTTCGAACAGTTTTGCAAAATATCATCACACCAGTCTTGCATGATGATAGATCCTAAACAATTGTTTATCTTTTTGGTTTTCTAACAGTTTTGCAAAATATCAACACACCAGTCTTGCATGATGATAGATCCTAAACAATTGTTTATCTTTTTGGTTTTCTAACAGTTTTGCAAAATATCAACACACCAATCTTGCATAATGATAGATCATAAACAATTGTTTATCTTTTTGGTTTTCTAACAGTTTTGCAAAATATCATCATACCAGTCTTGCATGATAATAGATCATAAACAATTGTTTATCCTTTTTGTTTTCCCAAAAACTTGTTTTAATAATATGAAGTAATTCGAATTTGATTTGAAATGTGATTTTTTTCCAGATACAAAAATTAACATTTCTAGTGATGAATTATTCCATGCTCTTACATAAATAATAATTCTAAATATGCAGATGGCTATTGTAGGTAGTAACATTTATAGTTTTAAAGTGCAATTTTTATTCATTTTATTTAACTTGGCTTATTTCATGTTTATAATGACAAAATCTTTTAATCCATTTTTCACTCCTTTAATGATATGCTTCAAATTTGAAATTTTTTACACCCATGTGTTCTCAGTGACAATACACTACTTTAGTATTTTCATAACTTAATTAACAGTTGTTTAATTTGCTTTATTACGTTAATTAACAGTTATTGAATTAAATTGTTCATAAATTTACAATAAGCCGTAAATTCAATAACAGTATTTTATCAATTATTAATTTATAGGATATTGTAATCGGATTTTCACACATTTAATGATATGCTTCACGTTTGAAATTTTGTACACCAATGTGTTCTCGGTGACAATACACTATTTTAGTTTTTCATAACTTAATTAACAGTTTATCATAAATTTAATAACAGTTTTAAGTTATCATAACTTAATCAACAATTTTGTACACTTAATCAACAATTTTGTGTTGTATGAGATTTTAATAAAATGCTTTAACTAAGATAATTATTTTATATTAATTTATTATTGCTATCGTTTATCTACTTTGTGTTAGGGAGTCATAGTTTAATAAGCCCTAAGGTAAATTTTATAATTTTATTCTACATTTTGTGCATGAAAATAGCTTTTGTTTTATATAAGATGGAAATGACTCTATTTCGAAATATATATATATTTTGAAAAATGATTTATTGTATTTGTTATTATTGGTCCCCATCCTAATTTAAAGCAACAGCCAAAAACGCGATTCCTCCTCCCTTTTAGTCCTTTGTAGGAAATTTTCTTACGGTTCTGAAATTTC
Organism: Araneus ventricosus; assembly: GCA_013235015.1. Lineage (NCBI taxonomy): Eukaryota > Metazoa > Arthropoda > Arachnida > Araneae > Araneidae > Araneus > Araneus ventricosus. The sequence continues at coordinate 8,791 of BGPR01034362.1, forward strand.
AAGATTTAACATTAATTACATACCAAAAAGCAAGAAAAGCTAACTGTGAATTTTGGTGATCATGCATAGCTGGAAAAGGAATTGCCCTTGCTGCAGATATAAGATTATGAGATAGTAAAGATATTTAGGACTGTCAGATTTGAATTTTTTTAAAATGACAAACTCAGAAAATAAGTTACGGGGGAAAAAAGATATCCGAACCTCTAGTCCCAAACGCCATAGCATGATTCGTCTGCCTTGATTGCATCAGTCGTTGTATTCTGTTCTTAACGCTTTTTACATCACGCAATTTACTGAAACAAATGACACATTAGGCTTACAGTCGTGACATTTGAATTTTTTTTTTAAATATTCCATAATCATATGAAGAACTCAGTGGTGTCTCGTCCATAAGAGCTGCAGTCGCCCTGAAATTATTTTAAAAGATTGTATTTTCGTTTTTATTCTTTGACTTACTTTTCCACTTTGAGAATTCAGTGATCAACGAAAATGGCAAAAAAGTAATAAAAAACGTAAAAAGAAGACGGAAAATCCATCAAGAATTAATAGAGAGACAGACCAGAGCTGCAGAAAATTTTGCCCGACCTATGGGTCCGAAATTAACGCAATGAGCATCGCGAATCGGGAGAAAAGCAACCCTTTCTCCGCTTGAAATTGCATTCATTTGAGAAGCATTTTCCCCAGCTCTGGCTTGGCGCGACTTCCTTATTTGGCTATTTTTCGCTTTTTCTCAGTAGTTCAGTCGTTAAGCAGTTTTTTAAAACCCAATTCTGGAAGAGTTGTAATTTTTTGCTTCTTTATGTTTTTTCGTGTGCTGATTACGAATCTGAGGTTTGCCACCAATAATTTTTGTTTGAATTTTAGTTATAGAAAACATGAAAATTGTTTTCCCCAGTTTTTTGCTTATAACTCAAAAACTATCAATTTTTGGTATATCGTCATTATATACCAAAATAATCAGCACAAAATTACTACAACTTAGGTCTATACAACTTTTGCAGCACTGATTGTTTCCGAGCTGACGAGCCGACAGTGAAAGAAATTTTAAATTCCGAAATTTGCTAAAACAAACGGGAGTGTTTTGTTGTTGTTTGGGTTTTTTTTTTTTGTTGTTGTTGTTGCCTTGTAGTAAGCATAAATTTAATTACGTGAAAAGCAAATAGAATTAATTTTAAAAATAGTTCTAAATATCCTGAACGAAAAAAAACTAAAAAGAGCCGAAAATAAATGTAAGGCCAAATAAAAATTTTAAAGACGGGGTCTTTAAAAAAAATTTCAAAAAATTCGAATCTCTAGACCCAGAAATTGCACCATGTCGATATTTTAGGCTTCCTATTATTTTTTAAAAATTTGCTCTTAATTGCAGCAACGATGATGTGCACACGAAAATGTATTTAAGAAAGCGTGTGTGTATAAATGTCGTAATTAAAACAATGAGAAAATATTTTAAAATATACTTAAAAATTTATTAAAATGAAACAAAAAAATTGTACGGAGATAAAATTTACATCACTGAGAAGCTGATTTTATGCATTTTAAAACGGTGTAAAAATGGTTTTTATACAATAACTAGAAAATCACCCGTCAAGGTATGACGGGTGCAAATTGCCTCTCCATTCGAGAGATTTCCCGTCAAATCTGAGGTGTTTAAATAGATATATATGCGAGAGAAATGTTTAACATTGATTGAAAACAAATAAAATAAACATATGTTTTATGACAGGAAATATTGTTTTTTATTTACATATTATTTAAGTATTTCTTTATTCAAAAAACCTCTTGGTGAACAACATTTCATGTGAAGTATTTTTCGTTGTTTAATAATTTTCCTTGTACTTCAGATGTCTTTGTGTAAATTTTAACGTGATTGGGAATCTTAGACCTTGAAAGTGCAACATAGAGCGGTCCATGTGAAAAGACAGGCTCATCGATGTAAATCCCAACCTGATCGAAAGTTTGCCCCTGCGATTTGTTGATAGTCGTCGTGTAAGCTGGAATTAACTGGAACTGGCGGCGGTTGAGAACGAATGGTAGATTCACGTCACTGATGGCTAATTTAATTCTTGACAAGAAAACAACATCGCCACGATTGCATTCAGATACAATTTGGCGTCAAAACTATATCACGCGCATGATATACCACGGACGTAATTTACTACTTTCTATTAAAAAACGGAAATTAATTTGAAATATAGGATTAATATAATTTAAAATTTCTCGGGAACTATTGATCATAGCGAGATAAATTTTATATCAATCGATAGAAAATTTTATTTCACTATTTTAAAGCTATTAAATTTGAAATTAGAAAGACAATTACTCTTTTAAATTTAAAATGACTGAAATTTAGGGTCTCTAACAATAAAATAATGCTGTTTAACGTCTCGCAGTGCTATGGCGCGAGTTTTATTGTTGGTGATGTCAGAGTGTTACCGGATAAGTGAGAGACAGATCTGGGCTATTATATTAGTAATATGTTCCGAGGTTATTGATGCAAACGTTAAAATTCCGATTCATTTTTTATGAAAAATCTATTTAAAATTTTAGAAACCCTTTCTTATTGAATGGTTTTGCACCATGCATGTCACATCACGAATGTTGCATGTCGGAATTTACAGATAGTATACCAGCTTATAAACATTATCATGTTTAAGGCAGTGGCGGCAGCCCCCCTCCCCCCCCCCCCACACACACCCACTCACAATTTTTGCGGAAAAATTGAATTTTTATTTCGTTTTAGCTACCTAAAACCAGGAATTATAAACAGAGTTCGCACGGTCCTTGAAAACTCCTTCAACTTAATTTGCCTTATTCAGGTAGGTCACTGGAGAAGTACTTGATTTTTCGTTGGGTCCTTGAAAAATAAGAAATTGATCATCCAATATTTTTGGGGACAAAAGAGAAAACCAGTTTGTTACTTGGTTTTGCTTTAAGAAATCCGCCACCAAAAAAAGGGTGTTGATACAGGAATGCTGTCAATCATCAATCTTTTAACGTAAGACTACTTTCATCCTATTGGGGTCTCAGGAAGGAATTTGATTGACACGCCAAAACGCCACAAAAGACTTTGTATGGGAGATCCTCTATAACTCGGTAGCTACATATGTTAAAAACATAACTAATGTGTTATTTCAGAGATAAAGGGTAACAACAGAAGTTAAAAAAAGAAAACAATTGAAAATACGAATTGTAGTTCAGCGACTACTGAGTCGTAAAGTTGGGTAAAATTACGCATGGATTGGTGATGCGATCCTCTATATCTCGGCAATCGCATATGTTAAAAACATAACTAATGTCTTATTTTAGAGATAAAGGGTGACAACAGAAGTTACAAAAAAAAATTGAAAATCGGAAAAGAGTCACGCGAGTAGAGTAGTCCTACGCCTTTAACATCAGCGACTGTTTGAAAAAGGCAGCTTCCCGTCATTTTTTTTCTCTTTGTATTTTCAAAAGCATCTTGATTTGACAGTAGAGTAAAAACTACAGAGGGTATTTCTCCGTCGAGTAAAACAATCCTGTAATTATCCTAATGTATTTTGAAAGGGGTGGGAATTATCTGCACTTTAATTTGGATCAAATTCACTTTGATAAAAAATATTTTGCACTCGTAACAAATATACTGCACGCGAAAAAAAATTATTCCACTAGAATTAAATTTATTCAGCATGAAAAAAAATATTTGAACTTTGAACAAATTTGATGCACTGAAGAAAAAATATTATCACTTGCATTAATTACTTTCCACTATAAAACGGATGTTTCCACGTTGAATAAGATAAACTCCGTTTTTGCAGTCGTGCAACATTGCATTAGTTGGAGTGTTGCCAATAGGGGGAATCATCCTTGTTTATGGGGATTTACTACCTCAGAAGGGATAAAGTCCTCGAATAAGCTAAAACCGGTAATTTTATCCTCCGAATTAGCAACACTGGTTAATTTATAACATGGCTGTGCGCCGTACGTTGCCGCGACTTGTGCGTGTGCAGCGTGCATCGTTTCGTCTCTACAGGGATGTAGTGGAGCTGGAACGCCGTTCTGGCACCGCCTTTTTACTTTCTCGTAAACAGAGAGAAAGTATTGTAATCGTCAAAAAATTCGAACTCGAGATTTTGACGAATCTCCACGTTTTAGACCTCCCTGAGTCCGAAAAACACAATTTTGGAATTATGTCTGTCTGTGAACACGATAACTCGAAAGCTATTAGAGCTACGGGGATGAAATTTGGTATGTGGTCTTTAAACATAATTTTTAGATTTCTATCAACTTTTGGACAAAATCCGTCAACGGGAAGTCCGTCTGTCTGTATGTTCGAGGTCATGCGAACGCTATAACTCAAAAACT
>BGPR01034363.1:0-16521 GCA_013235015.1 Araneus ventricosus
AATTACCTGTTAAGTGATTTATAGCTTTACAGAACTAAAATAGTTTTCCATCCTTCAACTCTAAGGTATTTCCTCATATGTTCGATTCAACTCACTTAAAACCCGTACTTTTATTCCGCTGGCGTTGCGCAAGGCAACGATTAATATTTTTCGCATTGTAAAAAATTCATCCCTTATAGATTTGGTGTTTAATGGGTTAAAGAAAAGTTAATTACAAAACATCCAGTGCAGCACAAAAAGTATAAAAAATATATAGGAATTTTTGCGACATTAAAAATGGTACATCTTTTTCTACAATTTTTCAAACCTTCATTCTAAATTAATCAAAGATGATACACTATATGATCAAAAGTATCCGGACACTTTCGAATTTTAAAGAAAGGTTGGAGGAATTGCTCTTGGACTTCGACAATCTGAAGAATAGGCTTGAACTCATCTTTTACAGTGGAGATTCGGTCAAAAGGCATTTACGGGACCGACCAGAAATTATTGAAGTAAAAAAGCGACTTCAGCTGAAACCATTTCACAGAAAGGTGTAAAAATTTTCAAATTTCAGCAATGATTATGCCAAATATGCTCATTGCTTGCATCTATTTTCTTGAAAATAGCACTGTATTCTGGAAGATATAAAGGTTTTCTTAAAAAATCAAAACTTTTCCAGAATGCATTTTCTTATAAAATCTAGAATTTTCTACCAAATTATACGAAACTTACAGAATACTCGACAATGTATTAGAGAAACATTATATTAAAACTTCAAATAAATACATAGAATATTAGAGAAAATATGTGTATTTGTAGTAAATCATTTTTTACTGCGCATGTGCCGCACGCAGCGTAATATTACTATCATAACTTCAAAGGCAGATGTATAAGGTAACTTATATAAAAATTCCAGTTGAATAGAATTAAGATTTCGAAAGATATCGGTATTGCAACGAAAGGAATTTGTTTTTCTTTTTTAAGAGGAACACAATGATGAGGGTTTTTCCCCAAACTGATACTTTTAAACTGGAATCTTCGGACAGGAATCATCAAAATGTTATTTAAATTACTTATTTTGTTTAAATTTATGCCTGGGTATTCAACATATTCGACTTTTATTAAATTCTCAAAAATTATTTTGAATGAAAAATGAAGTTTAAATAAAACAACTTGTGGAAAACCCTCATCATTTTGACTCTATTAGAGAGAAATTAAAATTACAGTCGCTTCAATGCCGATATTTTTTCATTGAAGTTGTGAAAGAAACTTTACGCCCTTTCTCGCAGTTGCGCAGTAAAGATTTATTTTATACAAATTCTCATATTTTCTCTAATATTGAAAGTATTTATATCACATTTTAATACTATGCCTCTGTAATACATTGTCGAGTATTCTGCAAGTTTCGTACAATTTGTTTAAAACTCAGCATTTTATAAGCCAAATTCATTCGGAAAAGTTTGGGATTTTTTAAGAAAACCTTTATATCGTCCAGAATATACGTGCTAATTTTACGAAAGCAAATGTAAGCGATGAGGAAGTAACCATAACAATTGATGAAATTTCAGTATCATTATCAGATTTCTGTGATACGGGGTGAGCTGAAATCACTTTTCGTCTTCATCAATTTCTGTTCGGTCTCCTAAATACACTTTTTACAGAATCTTCAGTGTAAAATGCGAGTTTAAGACTATAAATCACATGAGTGCAGTTAATCGAGCCTTTCTGGAGAAGTTCGAAAAAATGTGTAAATCCGGAAGTGTCCGGATGCTTTTGATCATATGGTGTATCTCATTTTGAATCAAAACTTATTTATTCCCGTTTGTTAAGCATGTAATTTATTTTTCAAAACCTATATACGAGATATATATAATATTCGCACGCTGCTTATCATCGTATTTATAGGTCTGGACAAATACCATTAATGGGCTAATTGTCCGTCGGTTTGTTCATCTACTTGTGCGTTTGAATGCGATAACTCAAAAGCTCTGTAATCTAAGGCGATGAATTTCAGTATATAAATTTTACACAAAATTGTTGATTAACTACTAGTTTTGGATGCAATTGGGCAGGGGCAATAATCACATTGTATATTTGTATACTTGAATTTCTTTTACCATACTATGAAACTGGACATAAAACTCTCCATACACTGTAATTAAATGAGAAAGTCATGGCGTGTGTGGCGCCTATTGTAAGCCATGCAGTGACCAAATATCCTCCCGCTGTTGTAGTCTGGAAGCTTGGAGAGGGTACCAGCTCTGGTGTTGTTCTTGTCATTTGTCCACGGTTCAAAATGACAAGGTCCGTCCCAATAGCCCTCGTATTTCTTCAGAACTGGACGTTAATGTGACTACATTTTATACATTTTAATTAAGATGAATTTATAATTTGGCCATGGGCATAGGCATTTAGTTAAAAACACTTAATATTACTATTATTTCGATTATATATTTTTTGTTTTATCAAACAACAAAAGTGAAATTTTAAATAGTGATGCATTTCGAATGTATAGCTTAACAAAGTTGAATAACAGTTGCAGTAAAGGAAGTATTTATTTTCGTTTAACCTTGTAATTTTAAATTTTAAGTTTCAAGTCAATTTTCGCAACCATTATAATTTGGGTCTCCTTGGTTTTAGATATTTAGATTAAGAAAACGTGAAAATTTGGCTATGCGTAGACATTTAGTTCGAAACACTTAATATTAAAAAACTCATAATATAAAAAATATTCAAAAGCATTTGACATGAGAGCATAAGCATAGACATTTTGAATAAGGAAAATTTAACCATGCGTAGATATTTAGTTCAAAATATTTAAAATTAAAATGTTCTATATCAAAATCATGCACGGAAAAAGTTTGTTCTTTTTTGCAATAATTTCAATTTTTATATAAAATTCATATTTTTTAACCTCATCAAACAACAATGGGGAAATTTTAGATAAATATGTATTATGAATTAGTAACGTAACCAAATGACTAACAATTGAAATCTTATTCTATGAAGCTAATGTTGTAAAAATTGTTGTCAAGTATAAAAAACTAAAATTATTTTTAAAATATATAATATTTGTATTCTTTATATTTTATAATTTATATTTTCTTTTTTCATGGAATACTTTATTCTTTGTTTTTCGCGCCAGTGGAAGCAAGAATATATTTTCTTTTCTTACACTGGGCCACTGGCACTTTTATTTCCTCACCTTTTTCTGTCGAGAAACCTTCCTATACGTTTTCCTACAACGGTCCTTGTGATTCGGGTGTGAGAGAAAATATTAATTTCTGTAAACTTCTATGAATATTAATTGTTTAGTTCTGTCCACTCTATAATTACAAGAGAAACGGCAAAAAAATCAAGAAGCTCACGCCCTATCTAATATGAGCTGATTCGCGGAGTCCAGCGAACACCACATTAACCCGTATCAAGTAGAATAGCGAATCTTTTTGAATTCTTCGATAAACCGACAATTTTTGGCTCCCCGCCAGCTCTACATTGACCATCCGCGGCAAATAAAAAATCCGTCTACACCTGCGAGCATCTGTTAACAAACTGTTCTATTCAGATTCTGCTCGCAAGTGCATACGCACCTTCATATATAATTGAATATCTTGCATAAAAAGGCTTTTTCATCTGTGATTTTATACTGTGCCACTATTTTGATTTCATGGTCAGTCTGTATGAATACATATAAGTTGTTTTTATATCTATGCATTTTGAATATACCAGTGTGTATTTTATATGTGTGCTCAGGTCGCTATTGCTGCATTGCCATTTATTTATAAAAGAAATTTCGGAAAATTTTTTGTTGCCCAGAGGGATATTTGTTGTGTAATATTTTGTTTGAATTAGAACACAGTGAATTCAAGAATTCTCTGGAATAGAAATTTCTAGAATGGCGACGAATACTCCAAAAGAAACTAGTAAGGCGACATTTTTCCTGGACACTCTAGAAAGTTCCACAACCATCAAGAGACACCACCTCCTGGTCCAATGAGAGAGCAAATGGCCTAGATTGGCTGAACGTATGGTGGGGGAAGATGGAACCGCCAATATTATGGGGTGTCAATAACAGAAAGAGGGAGGAGGTAAGAAGAACCTAACTAAAGTGAAGTGGTTTGTTTGGAGAAGTGAAGAGGAATGCAACTCAATTGAAGCGTTTTGTTTGGAGGATATGTTAAGTGGCTGATATTTGTAAATAGTCTCATTGTTCGGATGTTCGGCAAGTAATGGAGGCCACCTAGTGAATTGAAAGATTTTTAAGGGTACTGTGCAAGGGGACTGAAAGAGAAAAATTGGACAAAACCTTGTGAATAGTGACTACCCTGTAAGCACAAGATATTGTACGATATCTCGACGACGGGGTTTGGTATTCTGAATGCCGTACAATATCGTGATTATATCGCAACAATACTGTGTTGCATCTTGTGCTAATAGGGGACGAATCGAAATAAATAGAAGGTTATGATGGACCGAGGATCGCGTGACACCTCCAGGTGAGTTTAAACCTATTTGATCAAATAGCATTACTAGAGACATTTAACAGACTTGTGATTTGATCTGTTTCAATAATTTTGAAGTGTTCATATTCTTCCTGGTCTACTTTTATTCAATGAGAATTTATATTCAAATTTTTATACTGTAATTAAAGTTTGATCTTATATATTTAAAATTAAGAATATTTTTCATTGTGACGAATACCAAGCGTTAAATTGTTTACATTAATGAAAATAATTATTAGACAAAGGTAGAACCTAGGATCTACTAATTAGTCGATTTATATTTTAGACCTAAAATTAATCATAACATTCCACCATTTCTGCTGATTAGAATTAGTAGTTCTTCAGTGATATTGGGTTAGAACCCGATTTCCCTGAAGGTCCGCCATGTTTGTAGGCCTGGCAAACGTTAAATATGACGTCAGTCCGACTACCTTCCGTTGGTGTGGTGTGAAAGTTATGAAAGGGATGTGCGAGGTCAGGTCTCGTCTTCCTCATGAAACTGTGATTCAGAATTAGGCAATTCGTCAACAAATAGCCCTTATGTTGTTTCAAAATTAAAATTATTATAACTAACTAAACCGGTCTCATCTCGACAATCTTAAATAATAGGAATTTTTAGATTCCATCGATTTCCTCCAACATACTTCTCATAACTTCCTAATATAACTCAAATAAAAAAACATTGTCCGGGATAAATATTGTGCAAGAATAAAAATTTCATTTATCTATAACAAAAATCCGTAATGACGTAATTTATGTTCCTTTTCGTTCGAAATGGTGGGACTGGAGGTAATTAATTCCAGTTTCCACAAATAAGGGCACTACTATCACTTATCGCACGCGTGAAACCTCAGGACTTCCACCTGATTAGATGCATCAACAAGACAAGAATATTATCTACTTTGAGACATTTAAACATAGATACATTTTTTGTCAAACGTGAAGATACGGTGAAATGTGAAGGAGCCGTTTAATTGAGCGAAAGTCCCAAAGAGGGCGTAACTTCCAATAATTTATGTTACTGCGGGGATTTCACTTCTGAAACCGTTTTGCTTCTGTGGGCTATTAGGTGGCTGGAGAGAAGGGTGAACATTTCACTTCCATTGATTTTCTTATTCCTCTGCTGAATCGGACTCTGCTAAGAATCCAATCTTAGAACTTTTATCTTTACGTTTTATAACATCATATAAAATCCCTGCCAAATGACAATAATACAAATATTTATTTACCAACCCCAAAATAAAAATCCAAGCTTTATCTCAAAGAGAAGTGACTACTATTTATTGCTGTGTTGTTCAATATAAAATAAAATGTTATATAAGAATTTATGTAATATGAAAAGTGGTACATTTTTTCAATTTTTTTTGGAAACTTTCATTTTAAACTATTCAAAGGTGATATACTATATGATTAAAAGTATCCGGACACTTTCATGTTCACATATTTTTCGAATTTTAAAGAAAGTTTGAAGGCACTGCGATTGGACTTCAACAATACGGTGAATAGGCTTAAACTGACATTTTACAGTGAAGAGAAAATTTCGTAGACCAACCAGAAATTGATGAAGAAAAAAAGTGATCTCAGCTCAAACTGTTTCACAGAAAACTGACAATGATTTCCGAATTTCAGCGATGGTGATGCTAAATATGCTCATTGCTTACATCCGTTTTATTAAAAATAGCACTATATTCAGGATGAAATAAAAGTTTTCTTAAAAAATCCAAAATTTTTCCGCATGTGTTTTCTTATAAAATGCTGAGTTTTCTAAAAAATAAATGAAACTTACAGAATATTTGATAATGGCATACTCGACAGAGGCATTGTATAAAAATTTGAAGTAAATACATTAAATATTAGAAAAAAATAGTAAATAAATTTTTACTGCACATGTGTGGGACGTAGTGTAATATTACTTTCACAACTTCAAAGCCAGATCTATACCGCAACTTATATAAAATTTTCAGTTAAATAGCATTAAGATTTAGAAATATACTGGCATTGCAGTGAGAGAAATTTGTATTTCTCTATAAGAGGGACAAAATAAAATGACCAAATGATAGGAAAGTAAATTTAATGAAAACAATGTAGTACAGTTTTGTGAAGTTATTTATATTCAAAACAATGTAAATTGTATTTCATAAATGGTTTAATATTATTGTGTTATTGGTCAAATTAATGAAAATGATTTTCTAGATTGGACCACTGGTTTTCCACACAGACCCTCTTACAATCCGAAGTTACAAGATAGCAGCTCCCACAATTTCTGTAGAGTAGAACTAGTACTTTACGACTGTAAAGTAAAATTAGTAGTGCAGCTTTCTCCCGCTTTTGTGGTGTGCAAATTAGGATAGGGAGGTTCGAGCTCATCTGACTGCGATTCAAAATTTCGGGGATAGTCCACAAATAGCCCTCGTGTTGCTTCAAAATGGACGTTATTATAAATAAACTGAACCCTTTCTCCTTCGCGGAATGAGGAACTATGCATTGTGATGAAATTCCGAATTTTAAACATTGACCGGTTTCGTGAAATTCCCTGCAGACTCCAAGAACAGTATGGAGAAGAGTGTCTGAGAGATCCGGGTGTTTGAATACTATAAATAGCTCCAAGGCTCGCGGTTTGCAGACAAGAATTCGCCAAACTTCAACTGATACGGGTGCTTAATAGGATAAGTGTGTTTCGCCGTACCTATCCTTCTAAGGGCTATGGTGGAAAATTGAACACTCTGATTCCCCTCACTGAGTCGGCCAGTCGCGACGAAGCAAATGTGTACCAGTCCGACAACAAGGTAAATACTGCTTTTTTTCTTCCCTTAATTATTTTCTGGTTTAATATAATTTGTAATGAAATGTGCGTGCGTGATTAAAAGTATTGAACATGAAATAAAATGTAATTCAGATATCTATATGGAAAAATATCTAATAAGAACTTTCCCTTGCAGTTTAACGAACATAACATTTCAGGTGCAATAAATATCAAATTTAAATAAACTTTTTTAACAAGGGCCAACAAGAATAACTATTAGGCTTTGGAGATTTATGAACGCACAGTTCGTGCGCTCTGTTAAAACCTCCATCATTGTTAGACAACAACGCAGCCATCCATATCTTTCGGGAGTGGATACTTCGCCAACGAAAAGCTTTTTTCCGAAAGATCTTCAAGGTGCTTCCAGAACGTTAGAAAAAAATGTGTTGACTCCAGAAATAGGTACTTTTAAAATTTACTTATGCAAGTAAATGTCTGACAATAATGGTTTTGAAAACAAATCAGATCCGGTCTTACTAGAACCTTCTTGCAGTACATATTTCGTGACTTATATTGAAACATTGTAATTCTAGCATTTACTTTATAGTGAAAAACTTCAAGATTAAATTTGAAATAATATTGCAAAAACTGGCAATCTGAGCACAGAATCTGCTTGATCACCAAGTTCTATGGAACTCGTACTATATTTCAGTCGACTGTGGCCTCATGGAAGTCTCGGCTTAGCGACCTGATGGTCACGGATTCGAGACTTGATTACATGAAAGATCAACTGCGTACAGACATGGTTCACGTTAAGGTACGTATGCACTTGCTAACGGAACGCCTCGACTCGCTCTCCAGCTGTTATAATAAATTATTTTTACGACTATCAGCTGCGAATCTCATGGGGAAAAAACAAATCCCATTCGAATCAATTATCATCGCAGTCGCCAACGGAGGTTGCTCTTTGGAATACGCCTTGGATTGTTGATTTGACTTTGCTGGTTCGAAGGAGATTCACGAGGAAAGTCTAAGTACAGTGGAACACGTTCAAACGTAAACTGCGAATTCCATTGTGTTCGATAAAAATCCGGAAGGATTTGGTCGTCGCGATGCTACTCGCGTTGAACCAGAAACTTCTTCCACTCCTGCGAACCAAATGACTGTGAGAGGTTCATGGATAGTTCGTGTCGAACCAAACCTCCGTCAACTTCTGCGTAAATGGTGGTTGCGAGCGGTTTGAGTAACATACAGGAATCCTCTACCATTTCTGCGAACAGGCTGGTTGTAATAGGTTAGAAAAACCTTGGACTCAAAAGCGTATAAGCACCTTTATTTTATCGAGAGTCAAACGTTTCTTCGGCTGGTGTGAAAGTTCCGAGAGTGGGTTGTATTTCAGATGTTGTTCTCGTCATCTGAACACGCTTCAAAATTACTAGGTCTGTTCCGAAATAGCCCTCCTACAGCTCAATAGAGGAAGATTGCATAACTAACTGAGACAACATAACCCAAACTAATCATTCGATTTTTCACTTTTTTAAATGGCACAGGTTAATAAAGGAAGTAAGTGTATTTTTGTACAAACAACGCATTGAAAAGGAAGAGTGGAATTTTGAGTGTTAGGCACAATTTCATGTGCCTAGTTTTGGATAAAATCGGCCGATGACAAGTCTGATTATCTGTCCATCCGTGTCCATATGAACAATATAGCTCAGAAACGCAAAATCCCATATAGATGAATGTTGGTACACTGTTTTATCAGCAGAATTACGACATCTGGACCAAATCCATTAATGAGCTGACTGTCCGTCGGTCTGTTCCTCTACTTGTGTGTATGAAAGCGATAACTCAAAAGCTCTATAATCTAATTCGATTAATTTCAGTATATAATCTTTATACAAAGATTTTTGATGTTCCAAATTTTGGATGCAATCAAACAGGGGCAAAAAAAAACGACGTATACTTGAATATTTCACTATACTATAAAAATAAATATACACTAAACTCTCCATGAAGTGTAATTATACTAGAAAGTCAATGATACTACAAGGCTCAGACTGTTTTTTCTTGGTTTCAATGTTGCATTGTAGTCGAAATTATCAAAAGTAATGTAAGTGAAATGTAAAGTTTTTAAATTGTGATAAGTTCTTATTTCGTGAAACTGAACAAAGTGTGAAATTATTGAAATGCTGAGATCCAGTTGGGTGACATTTAAGTATTGATAAGGGTTTTCAAATTGTCATTTGCATTGGCGCCATCTGTATGTTTCCTTATCAACTTAAAATGTTGAAATGAGCTGATTTTCAGTTAACCTAAATCAGGGTTTCCCAAAGTTTTGCGAAAGAAAATAAATCGGCTTGATATAACACAACGAGGAGAACTGAGACTGAAGCTAACGAAATTGGAACCTAACATAAAATCTCTTTGCATCAAGCACAAGGTTCTCAGTAAATTTAAATAATAAATAATTTCTAATAATTAAAATAACATAGCAAAAATATTTTTTAATAAAATTATTTTGTACCTGAATTTCAGTTCTTTACTATACGTTTTAAAATTTAAATTACTGTGTTTCTCTACAATTTCCTAGTCATTTCTTCATAAAACTTATAATATAATTTTCTTCAGTGTACAATTCAATTTTTGATTATTAAAAATTATGTATTTGTTACATAAGGGGGCGTAAGAATTTTAGAAAGGCTTAGGTTTGGCAAAGAAAAAAAAGTTTTGTGAAACACTGACCTAAATTTTTCCTTCTTCGTTAAGTCAGCTTGATTGTAAAACATATACTAAGTACGCAAGCAAGCGAAAAACGAAATCTAATAGAAAGTTTAGTTCTTGTTTTCAGTATTAACATAGTGAAACATGCAGATAAACTTCTGTTTCATGGTCACTAGATGGTTTTTCATAATTGGTATTTCTTGTTTTAACATGCGATGGACGTCGACAAAATAATGCTGGATGGCTCCTTTTTTCCCCCGACGGTACCTTCTTCGATGAATTTCTCAATCTATACATACCATTCCCATAATGAAAGTCAGTTAGATCTGTTTTTGAATGATAATGCATGCTGCTCGAAATCCACAACGAGTTTGACAACTTATAAAAACGCCACGTACTCTTTGAAACAGTCGGTTCTGCATATACTTTGTTGTATAATATGCTGTTTTAAAAATCACAGAGAATCAGGATGCAAACATTCAAGCTGTGAATAAGCTAAATGTCAGATGATTTCAACTTGAACACTTAGATATCTTCAGAACATTTTCAAGCCTTGAAATTCGCTAGTCAGAGTAAATCGAAAGAATTGAACAATTATAAATCAAATAAACCAAAAATTTGCTATTTTGACTCACATTTAGGATACTTTTTCATTATGTTTTTTTCCAAATTCCTGCAATTATTTGTCCTAAACTTTAAAATATTATGTTATAAAAGATAGTTTTTTGAAGCAAATGAAATTATAATGGAAGGCGTGAACAGTCATCAATTGAAAATAGCTTAATAATTCTAAAGTTAACGCCGGTATGAGGTATAATTGGAAGACTAATGATTTTCTTACGAAATAATTTAACAAATTTCTCTTAGAAGAACTTATATCTGTATTGAATTTAAAAAGATACCTTATACTTTAAAGAACATATATGAAAGAAAACGTTTAGACACATAGAGACGTGCTTATATAAGTACTACCACTACTTTAAATGAAATTTCCTTTATATAAAATTTATTATTTCTTGCTATATTATGCTAAATTAATAAAACAGTATTTCTTTTATTTAAAGTCTGGGTTCTTATATCTGGACTGGTAAACAGAAAAAGAGTTGCGTTGTTCATCCGAGTGATTTATTTAGCCATTTAATATCCTGCCGGTACTTAAAAGTCCCACCTTAATCTCGCTAATATCATTTTAATATGACTCTTTTTCTTTAGGAAATTCGTAAAAACACGATGAATGTAGTTCCATCAGCAAACAGTAGTTAGCAGCTGAAGGTGGTAATTTAAAAAATTATTATTAATTTAGTTAATTAAGTTATTTTAATTAAAAGAAGTTTTTTTAATCTTTCCTGGGGTTATTCTGCTCCAAAACTTATCTAACGGTTCAAAAGTAAAATTGCAAGTTTGATGTTAAATTAATTTAGTGAACAAAGGAATAACAAGAGAAAGTTTCATTGCGCGAAGCTAAAAGTTCAGAAGGTAGGGATTATTATTAGTCTCCGAGTAGTCCAGTCGAATTGTCATGAAAAGAATGAAAATGTGGAAAAAATACATAACACCAATTTTATTGCTCAAAGTTCTTGGGTCGGCCATACAAAACATGACACAGTATTTTGTACCCTGGCATCGAACCGGATTAGAGGGTGAGGTGGAGAGAAATTCGATACATCGTTTTTGGTGTTTAAATGATATTGATTTGAGAAGAAAGGTTTATTTGAGAAGTTATAAGCGATAAAGTAAAGTAAAGAATAAAAATATACAAAAATATTAATTGTTTTTCCAATTTGAGAAAAATGAGCTCTCAGGGGATCGGAGTGGCCGTAAATGGACAGATTTTCGGCCGTGAATAATCTGCCTTAATGGATGGGCGGGGAATGGAATGATGTGGTATGCCACCATGTATTTTGCGTAGAAAGGAGCCCTTGCGAATAACCAGCTTAAGATAATGAAACTTTGAAAAATTTTTCTCTGTTCAAGAACAATGCAGTTAATAATGTAAATTGAAGCCTTTTCAAATTCGGGTTCTAGCTGTAGAATTTCAAGTTTTGTTGCTCATGTGCAATTTTGTCATTTCGTATGTGTATTTGATTCTGAATCATCATATCAAAGTTTCAGAAGGAGATAGTGATTCAATTTTATTTTATAACTTCTCGTTACAGGTATCCAAACCCATCATAGTTATTTACAAGTTGCCCGTCCAAATGGTTAGTTTTAACATAAGGATTATAGTCTGGATATTATATATAAATTGCGTCATGCGCCATACGTGATGCAAAAACTGTTCAAAACACACTACAAGGCAGAAGTTTGGATATAGATCTACCAAATTTTGTAGGTAACTGCGTATTGGGTAGTAGGTGCTCACTAAGAAATGTGTTTTTCAAAATTTAAATTAAAATTGAATCAAAATGTTAACCATCCCAATAAGTTCAGAGAATACCTCAATAACTTTATTTTTACACCACTTTAAAATATTTTTAGGAAACTGTTTAGTAATACTAATTTCATTTTCTTACATTTTTTATGAATTTAATAAATTTTGATGAATATTTTTAAGTATATTTTAGAACAATACTTTTCGATGTTTTAGTTACTGGGTTTATACATTAGGGTGTTGTAACGATATTTAATACATTTTTTGCAGTCGTTGTCGTCGCTATAATTAAGAGCATTAAATAATAAGAAACTGAAAGAGGAAATATTTGAAAAAGAAATAGACATTTCTGAACAAAATAAAAAAAAAATTTAACAAGACAAAAAAATACTTTTAAAACATAAATGTTTTGTCTGGGATTCTTCCTGTAAATTGCGTGATGCAAAAACTTCACACAAGGCCCTGCATTCGCAATAAGAGGATAGTATTTTAAATCTTCTGCGATAGCAGGAGAAAGGCCCATGCCTCGTAAGAAATTATAAGATATATTTATAACAAATAATCATTTTTAAAACATTTCGTTTAATTTTCGTTAAAATTTGTCTGAAATATCATTTCTTCAAATTTCTTTGAATCATCTCCCCAATCTTCTCTTAGTTCCAGAGGAAAGTGCAAATCCTAGATGTAGATTGGGGAAAAAATGGAGTCACCCAGTATTATTTGCGCAACACCTATATTTCATGTCATAAGTCAATTTCTGAGGAAAAAAAATACTCCATGAAATAAATTTTGATAAATAGGCCATAAATAGATCGGAAGATATTCTACATCTTATGTTCTAAGTAAAAAAGGGGTCGTCTCCAGATTTAGATAGAAAAATTCTCGGCTTCGGTTACATATTGGTAGTAAATTTTGATCACAAAGGGTTAAAATTAGAATAATGTATAAGTATATTTACTTAGGCCTTTTTTCATGAGTGTAAATAATCGAATAAAAGAGATTATTCTTTGTTTTAATGAAATGTTAAACTGTGATGGAGTTTCCAAATCTATCAACAAAAATATGTGTTGCGATTCGACATTTCGAACTTAGTGCGGTTATGAATATGTAGACAACTCTTTATGAAGTCTTTAGGTTTCGAACTTTTACTAGACGTTTTTTCATAATAATTGTTACTTTTTGTTTTAATGAGTGATTAACGACGGCAAAATAATGCTGGATGGCTCCTTTTTTTCCCGCGACTGCACTTCCTTCGAAAAATTTCTCAATCTATACATTACATTCCCAAAATGAATGTCAGTAAACTGTTTTTGAATGATAATGCATGCTGCTCGAAATCTACACACTTGATTGAGAATTTATAAAAGCGCCCAGACAGTTTCAAAAGGTACTTTAAAGAACGTATATAAAACGAAATATTTAGATATATAGAGACGTGTTTATATAAGTACTACCACTACTTTAAATAAAATTTATTTTATATAAAATGTATTATTTTTGATATAAATGCGTTATTAAAAGTTTTGGTTTTTCTAATTGAAGTCTGGGTTCTTCATCCGGATGATTTGTTAACAAATGAAGTTACATTAAAATAATGAATGTCTGTAAACTGTTTTTGAATGATAATGCATGTTGCTCCAAATCTACACACTTCATTGATAATTTATAAAAGAGCCCAGGCAGTTTGAAACGGTCATTTCTGGATATACTTTGTTGTATAATATGTTATTTTAAAAAACGCAGCGAAGCAGGATGTAAACATTCAAGCTGTAAAAGAACTTAAATGTCAGATGAGAACAATCTGACATCTTTTAGATGCCTTCAGAACAATTTTAAGTCTTAAAATTCGTTTCCCAGAGTTAATCGAAAGAATTGAACAATAATAAATTAAATGAAGCAAAAAGAAATTGCTTTTTTGACTGTCCATTTAGGACACATTTCCATTATGTTTATTTCAAAATTCCTGCAATTTTTTTGTTCGAAACTACAAACTATTATGGTAAAAATCATTTTTTGAAATAAATAAAACTATAATTGAAGGCGTGGACACTCGTCAACTGAAAATAGCTTAGTCATTCTAAAGTTAAAGCCGGTATGAGGCATAATTCGAAGCCTGACGTTTTCCTTTCGAAATGATTTTGCAAATTTTCTTGTACAGATTTGTCTTATTTACATCTTTCTTCATTTTCAAAAGATACTTTAAAGAACGTATATAAAACGAAATATTTAGATATATTGAGACGTGTTTATATAAGTACTACCACTTCTTTCATTAAAATTTATTTTATATAAAATGTATTATTTTTAATATTAATGCATTATTAAAAGTTTCGGTGTTTTTTATTTGAAATCTGGGTTCTTCCTCCGGATGATTTGTTAACAAATGAAAGGTACAATATGCGAAGTTAAAAGTTCAAGAGGTTGGATTATTATTAGCCTCCGATTAGACAAGTGGAATTGTCATGAAAAGTATCTAAATGTGGAAAAAATACTTAACAGGAATTTTATTTCTCCAAGTTCTTGGGTCGGCAGTACAAAACATGTCACTGTATTTTCAACATCGGTATCGAACCGGATAAGGGGGTGGGGTGAGGTGGGGAGAACTTCGAAACAACGTTTCTTTGCATTTAAATAAAAGGATACTGATCTCAGGCATTAGAAAAGCTATAAAAAAGCGTCGAACTTTATGATAGCTTAAATAGGTCAGGAGTAAATTTTTTAAAAAGGCAAATTTATAAAAAATTAAAATTTTGTTACCAATTTGAGAAAAATGCTTTCGCTTTAGAGGAATTCGGAGCAAGTGGGGTTTTGCTTTTTGAAGGCAATCTGGAGGAGTAGCCACAGTAAGGGATCTGAGTGGCCGGTAATGGACAGATTTTCGGACGTAAATAATCTGCCTAAATGGATGGGCTGAAAATGGAATAACGTGGAATGCCACCATGCAATTTCCGTAGAATGTAGTCCTTGTGAATAACCAGCTTAAGATAACGTCCCTCTGAACAACTTTTATCTGTTCAAGATCAATGCAGTTAAGAAAGTGAATTGAAGTCTTTTCAAATTCTTTTTCTAGCTATAGCATTATAAGTTCTTATACTTCCATGAAATTCCGTCATTTCTTAATTGTATTGGGTTCTGAATATTAATATCAAATTTTTCTGAAGAAAAATATTCCGAAGGAAAAAGTTAAGCATGTTTATTTTATGAGGTTTCGTTAAAGGCAGTCCAAACCCATCATAGTTATTAACAAGTTGCCCGCTCAAATGGTGTGTTTTATCATAAGGTGTATAGTCTGGATGGTATCTATAAATTGCGTCATGCGCCATACATGATTCAAAAACTGTTCTAAACACAATGCAAGGCAGAAGTGTGGATCTAGATCTACCAAATTTTGGCAGGTAACTGCTTCTTGGGTAGTAAGTGCTCACTAAGAAATGATTTTTTTTTCAAAGTTTTAATTAAAAATAAATTGAAATGATAAAATTTCCCAATAACTTCGTAGAACAACTCAATAACATCATATTTACACTAAAAATAATATAAATATTAATTTAGATATACTAATTTCATTTTCTTACATTTTTTTATGATTTCAATAAATTAAAAAAATATTTTTTAGTATATTTTAGAACACTTTCCGTTGTTTTAGTTACTGGCTTTAATTTTTGCACTCGTTGTCGTCGCGATATTTAAAAGTAATTTTTTTAATAATAAGAAACTGAAAGAAAGACTATTTGAAAAAGAAATAGACGTTACTGAACAAAGAATTTTTTTTAAATTTTAATGAGACAAAAAAGTACTTTTTAACATAATTGTTTCGGCTGGAATTCTTCCTGTAAATTACGTGATGCAAAAAACTTCACACACAGAATAAAAAACAAGACACACAGGAATCGAGCCAAAAACGGTTCTATCAGCTTTCTCGTTGCCGATTATTCCAACATGACCTGGAATCTAGCAGAAAATAAATTTAAAACATCTCCACAAGATTAATTTAAAATAAAACGCTTTTGAGAACCAGTAGATGACTTAGTCTTGAAATGTGCTATAAAGACTGTACACAACACTTGTAATCTGTATAAATTATCCATTTTTTTATTTTGCAAAAGCAGATTTAGTTTAAAACCGTGAAAATAGCATAGGTTTCAGAAGTAAAGGCACTGTTGTATTTGTGCAGCTTAAAACTTGGTCCAATTAGGTGAAAC
>BGPR01034365.1:0-16520 GCA_013235015.1 Araneus ventricosus
ATTACATGATGACAATTTGGGAGTATATTTCTTCCATGTATAGTAACCTGCAGACCGCATAATTCCCACATTTTGTGATTCTCCTGAGTCCGGAAGAATACAAATTTGAATAGTCGTCTGTGAACACGATAACTTGATTATTAGAGCTATGGGAGATGAAATTTGGTATGTGCGCTTTAAATACAATTTGTAGGTTTTACTAAATCTTATAAAATCCGTCAATTCGAAGCCTGTCTTATCTATATGTCCGTGGTCATGGAATACTATAACCTACAAACTTGAATAGCTAGATAAAATTTGCATACAGTTTTATCGTCATGAATGTAGGTCCGTATAAATTGTGAGCCAAATCATCAGCGACTGACTGTCTGTATAATTGCATACTTGTGTCCCAGGCCTTGGCTTTAGATAAATAAAACTGATATCTGAATGCTAATATTAATTATAGATCTGTGCCCTGTTCTTCATCTCACCGATTAAAAAACAGGTGTTCCAGAATTTGTATGACTAGTCTAAAATGGACATGTCAGGTAAGTTGTGGCGGGAGCGTTTCACGATCGACCTAAGTATGGTTGGTTGGCGCTCTGACCTGCTATCTTACTACAGAAATTGTAATTGTTTCGCAAAGAAACTTCCTATCTGATATATTCTCCAGATGGATGCCTGTGGATTAACTAGAGTGTATGCGGAAATCTTGCTGCGTGATATCTATAGTAAGATTTCGTTCTCAAAAACGTTAAATAAAGTTGTGGTACCTCGGTTGCGAACATACGCAATTTTTTTTGCAAAATATTAAGTTTTTGGGAATTCATTAATTTCATTGTAAATCACCATTCATAATTTTTTTCTCAAAGTAACCAGGCCTTTGGTAAATAACCCAAAAATATTTACCTACCAACTGGGTGTTTACCCACCTCGCATTACTGGTCGTATGCGAGAAAGTTTCGGGGAGGCCACTCCCGCTGGTTATTATAAAAAAAGCTGGTAACCTTATTTATTATTATTATTTTATAATGGATATTCGACGACACCGATTTTCATATCATGAACATAACTTCACACCATTATCTAACCTCAACGCCGCGTCCGAATTCCTTTTCTACGGACTCGACGAAAAGTAGTCGCGATTTCTAAAAACTCTTCATAATGCGCTATTTGTTCCTTCTTCCCGCCATTCCGGGCCGATGCGCGCCAATTAAAACAAACAAACAAAAAAAGGTGTAATTAATCAGCATAAAGGGAGAGTGTTGGATTTCCAGAAATGAAATATGCCTTCTTTTTGTTTGATGTGCAGACGACACGAAAACACGTCCATCAACTCGTTCGAGAGGGGAAGGAGAGAAATAATAAACAACGCGAGAGCGAAAAGAAGAAAAAAAAAAGGAACTCCATTCTGAGATGGTGGAACTATCAGGCGCCATTTATTTTTATTTTGCCATTATTATTTTTTTATTCCACGCGTCTATAATTCAAGTGGTTTTTATCGAAATGGGAGCCTTTTACCCTCCCTCCTCCACGCTGATGAACTTCAATCAAATCGATGCCACTCGGAAAAGAGTAATGATGGGGGAAAAAACGAGCGAAATAGAAATCGCATTGTGTGTGAAAGAAGGAAAAAGTGTGGAACGTGCAGTAAAAACTGATAATTATATTGTTGGTTTGTAAGTTGATGTTATTTGTAATGTAACGTCAGATGCGTAGCCAGGGTTATTTTTTTTCAGTTGGAGATTTTTTTACTCGTTAAATGTCATGATTTGTAGTGCGTTTCTTATGTTAAAAATTAATACTACGAATGAAAAACAAGATGAATTATATAGAGTGCCCCTCCCCCTAAAACATGTTTGTGTACACTCTTTGAGTAACTGTTACATGACAAATTAATACCATATACCTGAAATTCAACATTCCAATTAATTAACCCTTTGAGTACTGAATTATTTGAAGATTTTTATGCCCATGGGACGGATTTAATTTGTCGCTATATGGATTAATATGTGAAAGTAATTCATTTTATTTGGAATATACTTATATTGGTGTTATAAATATATTTTTGAAACAGCATTTTAGTTACAAAATATAAATAAATATATAAATGAAACAAAATATAAATATTTATATAGAACAAGAACCAACTTAAAGTCTAATAATTTTGTACCGTGTGGTATTTTTCAAAACATGTCGGTAAATGCAAAGGTACCTGGCATTGTTTGCATTGCCAAGTGGTTTCTTTTCTTATTTTATGTTTATAACATACGCGACACCGTTTTGTAGGGTGTTTCTTTAATTCTGTTGCCAGAATATTCTCCGGAAAATGTGCCCAATTTTTCACTTGCGAACGATGTGGCGCATCGCTACTTGTGGGACGCCCACGGATATTATAATTTGGCAGGACCACTTGCGCCAATAATTCTTAAATTCAGATGACGAGTCAGACTCGTCCACCGTAACTTCGCCCAAGTAAGCAGATGACGAGTCTCACTCGTGAAATGTACCCAAAGGGTTAATATAAATGTAAAGTTTTGTCAATTATTGAAAATGTTCGAAATGTTGGCCTTTATTGTCAAGGCACTGCGGATAACGCCGATCGATGGAATTGTAAACATAATTAAGCATATCAGTTGGTATATGAGCATAATCTCTTCAATTTTTTGCTCTCAACTCCTCGATTGTAGCTGGTCTTCCGTTATGAACACTGTTTCAGGTTTATCCATGAAATGACGTCCATTGATATTATTTGTGCAGGGTAAACTTAGCGTTCTTTCTTAGCTTTGATCACGTTTTCAGCGGAATTCTATTCAGATAGGCCTTCAATTAATTCATAATTCTAATTAATTAATGACATTAATTTCAGTGGTAGTTAATCCATTAATTAATTTGAATTATAAAATTTTGGTATATTTTTTATTAATTTCTTTTATTTAATAGTTTATGTACTTTCAGCATAACCAAAAACCCCCTACGAAATTAAAATATTCAGGTTCCTATCAAGTTGTGCCCAGAGCGAACTTAATTTATTTAGTTAGGTGTCAGAGATTGTGGACCCTGAGTCCGTGCGCTCCTCCCAGCAACCCCATCACTGTTTCTCAAAGTGTATTCATTTTTGAGGCACCCTATATGTGCAGTGATATAAAAGTCAGAATATCAGTTTCCCATTTGTTTCTTGAAATTCCGGAGGCAAAATAAATGACCGAGACATTTATTATTTATTGAATGACGACTTGTTGTATTTTATATTTTTAAGTACTGAGTTTTAAAATTCCATTGGTTTAAAAATTATTAACTTTTTATAAACCTAAATGATATCGCTGTAAATATTGTATAGCAACTGATTCGGAAACCCTCCGCGCTTTTGCGCATGCGCCGTGCGGAGTTATTTTCATCAAAATAGGGGGGAAGTGAAGAATGGAAGGGTGATGTTTACATTTAAATGAGCGTGATCTAACAAAGAACTTCGGAAATGCGCTCATATGACTCATTGCCTGACACCCCTTTCCGTTGTAAAATCGTCCAAAAGTGGTAGTCTCGGAATCCGTTGCTGAACAGTAAAAATTAGTATTTTCTCCTTGAGTATTTAGTATACTTCCCCAAAACGGCATGTTTTGTGTTTATCTTCGTTGTATAGTGAATAGTTTCGAGTATGCGTTTTGGACCTCTTCCCGTAGACCGATTGTGTCGAAATTTCATACAGATCTACTGTTAACCACTTAACTAACTCATTTTCTCTACTGTCTAATTAGATGTCACTTCCTGTTTTCGGAATGTGTTGTCGTATTGATTCAATTAAGAGTCCATAGAACACTTGAGATGCTAATGAGCTACTCTTCGTTTCTTGTGTAGAATTATATCGACTACGAATGTCGTAATTTCAGACTATAAGTGTAAAAATGTCATAATTCGATGCCCGAGTAAACTCGGGATAACTAGCTAAAGTGGTTAACTCAAAACTACAAACAAAATTTAATTTATCTAGTTTGTTGCATTTTTGAATTATCACATCCACAGAATAGTCTTTCACAGACAGACATAACCCCAGAAATGTTTTTGGCGATTAGAGAGTCCTGAAAGATGGCGATTCATCGACCTCTTGAGGTCGAATTTTTTGACGATTTTTATACTTTCTCTTTGTTTGATTTGATTTGAAAAAGGGGTTTTGGGGATTTTCAACTACAAAGGCTATTATCTCCTATTCATTCCAAAGTTCTTTTCAATCCTTAATCAACCAGCGGGAGTGGTCTCCCCTAAACTTTCTCTTATACTTCCCCAAAAAGATGCTGTTTTCCCTCCCCCCGCGTGGATTAAAAAATTCGAACCTACTGTACCCAAAATCCAATGATTATCAGAAGTTTTTTCGTTGTCGATTATAATGATTGTAAAATATTTAGGTAAAGAATTAAATTCAAAGAGGTGCTTACCGATTAAAACTCATCTATCACACACACTGCTAGGTTCCACTCTTGCCGGCTCAAGGACAAAGTGACGTAATCCTTCCGCGTGCACAGAGATTGCTACTAGTACGTATGCGCATGGAGAATCGAATTAGAAAAATTAATTATGCAATTTGAACGCCCATTTTTTTAACCGATTGACACAAAAATTGGACTCAAATCTACAATCAAGATAAGAAGGCCACATATCAAATTTCAGTTATCTAAGCAATTTTGTTAAGAAGTTATTGCGATTATACAGACCGACAGACAATCAACCCTTCGACGGATTAGGTCCAAAATTTGATACTGACTTACATTCATGACGATAAAACTGTGTACCAAATTTAATCCATCTAGCTATTCAACTTTTTTAGTTACAATGTTCACATGACCGCGGACAGACAGACTTGCCTTTGACGGATTTTGTCCAAAATTTGGTAGAAACCTACAAATTGTGTCTAAAGATGACATACCAAATTTCATCCCTGTATCTCTAATAGTTTTCGAGTTATCTTGTTCACAGACACACAGACAGACATAATTCCAAAATTGTGTTTTTCGGACTCGGGGAGGTCTAAAACGTGGAGATTCGTCAAAATCTCAAGTTCGAATTTTTTGACGATTATAATACTTTCTTCTTCGTATACGAGAAATTAAAAAAGAAAGAAAAATTGCCATCAAAAGATGATCTAGAATTATTGCCGATCTGATTCAGTCAAGACAAAAAACAAAAACAAAAAAATTGCGCCCTCCGATAAGAGCTTCCAAATTCTTTTTCTTCTTCTTTCTCTGTATATTTCGTTTGCAAGAAAGTTATAAACAAACAGGTGCTTTCACCAATGTGTGAAAGGTAAAAATACTTGATTAAAAAAAAAAATATCACGCATGCTCCGTCGTCCAACGTTTACTGTTCCGTTCCGACAAGACCAGACTGAAACAACTGGCCAGATAAGTAGCGTGAAAAATTCTCCGAAGTGTCCGCTATCAAACCCTCAATTAATTTGAAAAATTCGCCTATCGGAAGGCGATCTTTAGGTTGACAGGGAGCCTGGGAAGAAGGCCTTCCGTGCGCTGACAGGCCGGCACTTATCTCGCTGCCGGAGTCCGGTTTTTTGCACCCTCTCTCGCTTGTTTATTCGGGTTTGTTTATGGGGCCGCGAGACGATCCATTTCTAATTAAAAGGGAATCGACCTCGCACCGCTTCTCGGAAGACGTTATTCGACACCCGGCCGCTTTTCGACTCAATCAATTGGACAGTTTTTTGCGGCTGACCATATTAGTCCAAGGCTGCGATTAGCACTGTCCAGCTTGACAAGGCTGTCGGTTTTTGAAATGTACTCGGGAGAGGATTAAAGGATAGGCGCCCGGCCGGGGCCACAATCCAAAAAAGAAGGTTTCTAGTTGAAATCCGGACTAGTCGGGGGGGGGGGGGGGCTGAGGCACGTGGGAGGGGAGGTCAAATTATAGTATAAAATTCTAAAACCTGCCTAACAGTGGCAAATCCGGGATTTGGGTGGGGTGGGGGTGAGGTCTTAAAAAATTTATATCGTTGTGACGAAATGTCAAACATTATGTCTTATGTAAACCAAAACACTTTAACTTAGCAAACTTTTCTCACCTGACAATAAGAATCATTACAATATTTCGATAATTTAATAAAAAAATACAATGAAATAACTAGCCAAAAACCCTCTTTGACCGCGTCAACGTTACAAGTAGGAGTGAAATTTCTAGATAAGTGGGAAAATTTTCGAGCCTGTAAAGCCAAAAAGCAATGTTGTTACGTATTTTTTATTTTTATTATCATTATTTTTAAAAAAGGGAGATTGAGAACAAACGGTAGCGGTGGTTTTAAGTAAAATCAAGAATTCTGGTTTAGATGCAGCCCCGTAGCACCTCCCTGGATTCGCTACTGCTGCCTACCAAAGACCGCATCTCGTAACACTAGCACAGATTTTGAGTAAGTGAAAAAATGTAAGACATCAGAGAGCAAAATAGATAAAATTTTTATTAATGTTTGGCAATTCAAAATTATATTAATGAAATGAGAATTAAAACTGTAAAAAATTTTTAATCTTCAGTTTGAACTGGAGCATGGATAATGATTCTTATCCACTTTTCCTACAACAATGGATGTAAACAGTGTAAACATTGAATTTTCTTTCATTGACGGAATAGCATCAGCTTTCCCGTATACGTCAGATTTTTTTCAATTTCAACCAAATTTCTCTCTCGCCTCATTCAATCATCCGGGCACTAGTCCGGACGTGAAATTGAAATACGGACGCATGGTACCCTATGTATACCCAAGCATTACAGAATACTCTTTTCAGGCCTAGCTTGCTTATTGTTACCACAGTGCTGTGTACCCACGGCGACAGAATTGGTACAATATATCGCAATGTCAGTTCTAGTGTTTTCATATTGTTACGAACATGGAAAGTCGCTTCCCATCAATATTGGTCTTATGATTGGGAAAATAATTCTACAGGGGTATGTATCGGAATGGAGCATCGACCCCGATCTTGGCGACGAAATGTGGGATCTCAAAAGTACTGGAATTTTCTTGATATCTCTTATTAGGGGCAAAGATCCGGATTTATCCAGATGATATGATTCCATGTGACGTCACGGCCTGTCAGGGAGATTATAAATAGACCGTTCTCAGATCACAGAGGAGAGTTTGATCGACAGAGTGTGTTGATCGACTTTGAACGTGTTGATCGACTGGGATCGCCTTTGGAGTGCGAGCGTCTTTGGAATCTCTCTTTGGAGTTTTATCTGCTGTGCGAGCTAGTAAGCTTTTAGACGCCGAGCAGTATTGAAAATGCTGTTAATGTTGTTATTAGTGATTTGCTGTCTGTTGTATTGCTAACTTGTGCAAGTGCTGTTATTCTTGTTACCTGTGCTTCGTGTTTTCCGGAATATTCGAGAAACGATCGTCGTTCTCCATTACCCTGCTTGTTGGACTGTTTTCACCATACACACACAGGACGATTTTACGTAACAATATAGACCACTTTGAATTTTAGCAAAAGAGATTCCCCATTTCTCTTACTTATGGGGTAGAGCATTTTAAGTCAACAGTTCGTGATGTTTCTTGACCCTTTCAACTAACGGGACACATACGTCCCGAAAGAACTTAAAAAAATTACTCTTATGACAAAAGTGTTCTTTGGGCTAATGGAAGTATTTCCCATCAGTCCTTTGTAATTTCTGGGGCCTACGTCGAGGTCAAGTTAACTTTACAGCGTGGATAGAGGCGAGATTTACTAATCTAGTCGCTGAAGTAGTCGGTACATAGAAAGATTGACACTCAAGCGCTTCATATTAAGTAACTAGTACAATACTACACTACTCAGCTTCTCAACCTATCATGCCTGTATTCCACATATATCAGAAGTACTCCATTGTGAGAAACCACAGAGCTGTTGACAAAGTCAAAGCAAGACTGCTCGATAGCAAATTTAATAAGGCAACAACTAAATTAAAATCCTAAATCAAATCATAAAATCATTATACTGCTAGCTGTCAAATGATACAAAAAGAAGAAGAGAGTGAACAGTGGCAATCAGTCCTTAAATACTGCAACAGGCTCGTCGCTATTGGTCGATGAGCGACATCACAAAGAGGGCGGATCCGATCTGCATGTAATTACAGTTCAGGATATTGCCAGATGCCGCGATGATGCCACACCTTCAAAGTTAAATTGCTTTTACACTGGGACAAACAGTGGGCGCCTTAGGAGGTCACGTGACACCACCAACATTTCATGGCCATTCGGATAACGTCGAAGATACGCATGCGTAGTAATCGGCGGCAGGTGTTTGTCCTGTCCACATTTCCACGTCCTAAAGCTTATCTAACTTCTGTACCCAGCGGTTAATCTAATGTAAACGCGCTCTTAGAATTTAATGAAACTAAATTCCGATAAGCTCCGACAATTTATTGAAACTAAACCAAACACGTTGTTATGACTTTGAGTTTCGACGAGAAAAATTTTAAAGATTAAAATAATTAAAGAAAAAATAAAGGTTTAAAAATTAATTTTTGCATTATGGACAAGGAAAAATTTTATTGGCAATTGATTTATAAAAAAATTGTATAGTCGCTGATGGTTTGGCGGTACTAGTAGTCGAATCACCAATGATTGTCGTAATATCCCAGCTAAAAAAAATCTGAAGGTATTTGGAACATGTTTTCTTCAGATTTTCTGCAGAAAAAAAATGCAGAATATCTGAAGAAAACTATGTTCCAAATACCTTCAGATTTTCTGCAGAAAAAAAATATGTTCCAAATACCTGCAGATTTTTCTACAGTCAAGGTTTAATTATTAATTTAATTTGTGAATCAACTTACTTATACGATATGTGACGACGATATGTGATCGTATAAGCAGGCGCGCTAACCACAAAGCCACGTCGGCATACGCGAGATGGGGATAAATTAATCTATTTGAGTTATAGCGTCACCATGGCTCTCGTGGCGCCATCTAGTGGTGTAAAAATCAACCAAGGTCAGAATACTTGTTTCAAAAGTCGTAGAGATGTGTAACAGATGAGATTAGTAATATTTTTGTTCAATAATTTAGATTCTCAGTTTCAATAAATTCGTTTTCACCTTCTATCTTTCTGGTAAGCCTTCTCTCCATCCAAAGGGCGAAAGCTCCACTTTTCCTTTCTTTTTCGAGGAAAATAGCTAGTCAGAAAGACAGTTGGAAAACTAATTGGAAATTAATTAAATTATGGGGTAAAAGTTTAAAATGGTAAAACCTTAAATATTTATTTTAAAGATTAATTTAGAATTCATTTTTTCAGTGGCATATTTAAAAAATTTAGTCCTAATACAATTTTCCCATTGGGAAATTTTTGAATCTCCTGTCTGCTGTAGAATTAAACAATAATGATAATTACATTCTAATTTTGTTTTATATCCATTGGAAAATAAAGCTGCAATATTAGAGAATATGGTGCAAAATATGTATTTAGAGAAATGCAGATACTATGTAATTGCAGTTAAATCTTCAAAAAATCAACAGATATTGGTCGAGTTTAATGATTTTGTGAAAATATGCTAAATAACTGCAAATTGAATTAAAGACAAAATGCAAAGTCTTACAAAATCTACAGGGTATTTAATGAAAAAAAATAAAAATATTTTTTTTTTTTTTTTTTGCAGATTAAATTGAAGAAAAAATGCAGATTTTTTGTTGTCTTACAAAATCTACAAAATATTTAGAGAAAAATATAATAGGAATTTTTTTTTGCAAATTTTCTGCAGATTAAATTGAAGAAAAAATGCAGATTTTTTCTGTCTCCAAAAAAACTGCAGAATATTTAGAGAAAAGTATAAGAAAATTTTCTGCAGATTTTCTGCAAATTAATTTGAAGAAAAAATGCAGATTTTTTTTTGTCTTCAAAAAATCTGCAGAATATTTAGAGAAAAATATAAGAAGAAAATTTTCTGCAGATTAATTTGAATACAAAATGCAGATTTTTTCTGTCTTCAAAAAATCTGCAGAAATCTTAAAGAAATCTTCAAAAAAAGAAATTTTCTGCAGATTTTTTTTAGCTGAGATGTGTTACTATGCACTTTAATACCACAAAAAGAACTCCGTGAAATTAAAAATTTTCGTTTTAAAGTTACAAGATCGTCACACCTAATATGGATTATTAATGTTTAAAACTTATTCTGTTCAAACATACCAATCACCTTTAAATGCATCATGACTGTAATTGAGCGTAATTACACATAGCTTTTCTGATCAAGTAAATTTGAATTGACATTGACTGTATGTACTAAGTTTCAAAAAATAACGAAGGTAAAAAGTTTACAACATCCGCGAAATATTTGAAGAAGAATTTCAACTTAAGTATTTCTTTAAACAAATTTTATCAAACAGATATAATAGTCTGTCATTTAGTTGATCATCAATATTGAAAACGATTCACATTTCAAATATTAAAATGTTTGTAAACAAAATTTTTATTCCTTTGCATTTATTACAGTTGTTTCGCTTGAACTGTTTAGTATTCGAGTGATATCACTTCATATAACGCAGTTGCCAATTACGTATAATGTCAAATAAGTTTCGATAAACCGCCAATCCGCTTTTATAACTATATGGTCTAACTTCTTAGAATACAAGTTCATCCAAGATTAACGACATCGGTGGTTACCGTAGATTTTTTTTTTAGAGTTTTGATATTGATATTTCCAGCAGACGATTTTGCCATTAAAAACAAAATCATCGAATTGTATCCTGCCTTAGCATTGAAAGTTCACTGAAATACTATTCAGCTTAGTCTTGATTATAGTTACACTTCAAAAAAATTTTAAAATACAGATTTTAATTTCGCGAAAAAATATGATTGATATGAAAGATTCCAATTTCGGAACGATGAAATCAAAACATTTCTTACTGTTTTGACATACTTCCATTGTTTAAAAGAAAGAATTATTATCCTTAGAGGAAACCCAAATGTTACCCTAGGCTTCGTAAGTTTGCTATTTCTCTTGAAATATTTTTATTAAAAACGTTCAGAATTGAACCTCGCAATTTCAAATTTATAAACATTTGATAGCTCAAAAAAAGAAACAAGAAAAAATATGTTTATTTTATTCCGCCCTTGAACACTTATTAGAGTTTTTGACTTACTCTCTAAATTGTGCACCTGCCTACTATGGAATATTTCTACAGCCATTAAATTTTTCCGACTCGCTAGTTTTTCCATAACACGAACGATTTTTTTCGAAAAAGAATTCTGTTTTCCTTTGCTAAAGTAGTCGGAGCGTAAAATTTTCACTGGGTTTTTCAACTGTTTGTTAAAATAATCTTATTCTTTGTTCTTATTCTTATTCATCTTTCCATTAAATATGGTTTTATAAATTTCTGATTTTTTTTTCTCATTCTTTTCAGGTTGACTGACTGGTTACTGCTGTTAAAACTGTTTATTCATTCAGGTAAGGTAACTTCATAGTTTATCGTTTCTTCGCGATAAAGTTCGGGATTCTATTTTTTTGGAGAAGAGCCAAATTATCCTTCTCTCTCAGAAAATCGTCCCGCGGGTTAGGGAGGAATTTCGTCGAACCTGAATCCGAGTGTAAATACTTGGAAAACTCTGCATAATCATGCGATAACTATAATCACTCACAACACAAGTTGACAGTGCAGCGAAAGCGATAGTGAACATTATGCTCAATTTTTTAAAGAAATTCTACACATCAATGTATTTATTTAAAACGTAATTGATATATTTCAGTTGAATGTACCATAAAAGTCCGTCCATTTAATAAACGCAAAGTTTTGGAAAAATAAATAAACTAATCATGAAATGAAACGATTTTTACGAAAGAAATTTTCATTCAAGTTTTTTTTTACTTTCTCAATCTTTTTTTTTGTATTTTTCTCTAAAACAATGTAATGAAGGTTTGAAGCTCTAGTCCGAAAAATCATAGTATGAGAATGTTTTAGGCCTATTTTGAATGTCTTTATATTATTTTTTAAAATTTACTCTTGATTACAGCAACAATAAAGCTCACACAAAGAATGTGCTTAATATCATCGCAACGCCCCTGCATATAAATCTAGTAACGAAAACAATAACAATTTTCTAAAATTAGAGAAATTACACGGAAATGAAATTGCTGTCATTGAAAAGCTATTTTTTGGATTTTGAAGTGGTGCAAAAATAGTTTTTGCACAAATATATACTTCGAAGTTATTGAGAAAAAGCATTAACATTCGAGTTTTAAGGAATTAAAAATCTAATTAAATTTGTAGAAAAACTCTTTCTTTGGAATGACTTACTACAAAAGAAGTAGCTTCTAGGGATGGCGGTAATTGCAAAAACAACCGGTTTCTTGTTAACCGGTTTTTTCACCTCCGGTTTAACCTGGCAGTTTAAACCACTCAAAATAATCAGTTTTTGAAATAACCGGTTTCCTTTTTTTTAAAAAAAGGAAACGTTTATAAACAAATTTTTTAATTAATAATAATATACAATAAGTAAGTATTAATACAATAAGTTATTAATGTAATAAGTAATGATTAGAAATAAGTGATTAATACAATATGTAATAATAATAAAGGAGTAATTATTACAATAAGTAAGTATTATAGACAAAATTTTTTATTAACATTGTTTTCACAAGAAATTAATTCATTGGTCAATATTTATCATCTAATCAGCTCATAAGGGCTCTTTGAGCAATGTGTTGATCCGTGGAGTCGACACCTCCCATTGGAAACAACGTAAATATTAATCTTTCGGAAGCCACAGAAATTCCGACAGAAGATAAATATTTTTTTGGCTACCAAAAACAGACGCCGTTTTCAGACAAAATTTTTTGTTAGTATTGTTTCTGCAGGAAATCGATGCATTAGCCAATATTTATCTGCTCATAAAGACTCTCAGTAATTCAACAGACGCCTTGAAGAAGCGGTTGTCGGTGATTGGCCTAAGATTATTAAATTCAAAGCTTTATAATTTGGTAAATTTTAGTCTAATCGAACCTAAGATCGAGCTTATCTTCCGACCCGGTTTTTTAACCCGATTATTGGAATTTAAAAATAACCGGTTTAAACCCTGACAAAAAAATAACGGAAAAACCGGTTAACCGAAGCAAAAAAAAAAAAAAAAACGGTTTTCGGTTTAAACCGGTATGTTTTTCCGATCGTGCGAAATTTGATAGTTCTAGGTCCAAAGGTCTTATCAGTAAAGCGTTTTGAGCGATTTCTGCATCACGCATGTCACAATTTACATATAATATCTAGCCTACAAACATTATTACCTTCAAAACCCTCTCACCATAGTTGACTATTTGCTCTTAATTTCTGTTAATATTTCTAACTCTCTTATAAAAGCCAAAGAGCTCAATTTAGTCACGTTCCTAAGACACGACATGCAAGCGAATAATTGATAACGGTTGTTTAGATATGTTGGCATTTTGAAACTTTTATCTTCTTGGTTGTGAAATTATTTAGAGTAGTTTGTGGGTTGTTCTACACAAATTGAACAATTTCAAAATATTCTTCCGGAGTGTCTCCTTTCGCTGAAAATCACATTACTGAAGTTTTTCCGATTTATAAATTACCTACAATAGGTAATTAATTCGTAGAGTTCCTCTTCATTCGCCGAATCTCATAAAATACTATTTATTCATCCCATAAATTATATGTTTTTTATTTATAAATTTTCTCTTTCTCTGCTTTTTTACGTTTATTATGCGGGAAATCGAAATAAAATTTATATAAAAAAAATCGAAAACGTTTTCTTTGTGTAAACAGATTTTTTTTTCTTACATCATTTGGGAATTCAGTACTTTGAAGGTAGAGTTTCGGGTTTGTCCCGAGAGGGTCGCGGATTCGAGTTCCGATTCCGCTAAAAATTTTCTGTGTAATCGGGCGTCGTGCATGTTAAATCCGCCGGGGTGAAACATCCTCCCGCTGGTGTGGTATAGAAGTTTGGAGAAGGAGTGGATGCTCAGAAATCGTCGTCGTCATCCGAGCACTGTTTAAAATTACGATATCCGTCTCAAAATAAATAGCTTTTTCTTACTTCGGTAAAAGGCGTTAATCTAACTGTAACAAAATTGTTTCTCCATATATCAAATAAATGTGGCGTACCGAATTTGTCACCATTCGAAGAAAAATCTCTTGAAATTACCAATTGTATCAAAAACAGTATGCTTCTGGGTTCTTGTTTAAATTATTTATTATTTTCAGTATAAATAATTGTATGGTTCTATGCTTTCGTTTTAACATACATAGCCCATGCAGAATAAATATTTTTATTCTTCTTCGTGAGTGTTTTGTAATTTTTTTTAAATTTATGTTTTTAGAGCAAGATTTCTGATTTATCTGCCTTGCACCCCTTATGGCAAATTGTTCTGAATCTCAAATTCCAGTTCGGGAACATTTATTTTTCTGCTTCTTCTCTCAAATACAAATTTTCAGGCATGATACAATATGTTATGTGAAACTCGTCGAAATTGTATAGTAATTAGTTAAAAAATCGAATGTTGAACAAGAATATTGTCATTCATACTTTGCTTAAGAAATTGTGAGCTGTAAATTAATTATTTTTGTTTTATTTTGTTTTTATTTGCATCTTATATACTATTAATTACATTTAGAGACTCATTTATCACTTAATTTCAACTCTTATTTTTTCCCTCATATTACTCCGCACTCCTCTGGTTACTTTATAAATAAATATTATTTTAAACGAATTTTTTAATTAAATGTCTTCTGTGCCACCATTTTAAAATTTGTTTGCATTTTATTTATAACAAATTGTAACAAATGAGGTTTCAAGGATTAAATTAAAATCCCACTTGTTTCCTGGATTTTTCTATTTGGAATTAAACTCATAATTAATGACTAAAACATTCTATTAAATCCGCGAAAGAATTTCTAAATGTAAAATTTGAATTTAAATGAAAAATTAATCGGGCAGGCGATAAATCATAAGTTTCGAAACTACTTTGTTTCGATGAAACTTGGTTCCATTTTGTGAGGTTATTTTCAGACTGCAAATAGTAGAATTTTTGCTAATCTCGTATTTTCTAATTGAATTTCCGTACGTCAATGCTTCTGTATTAATGAAGTAGAGTAAGTAGTTCGTTAAGTGTTTGCATGCAGTACATAGTGGATTAATTAATTAATTTATGTCTGCTGCGTTAAGTTCTTTTAAAAGGCACTTCTTTCCATATCTCCAAAATTTTTTGCAATTAAATCAGGTGCCGTTTTTTTTTCCTATATGTAGCGAAAAGTAACGAGAAACAGTAAATAATTTTAAGTATAACTTTTTTCTTGTTCAATTTTAATTATTTATTTGTTTAATTATTAACCTGCGTCACTTCTTTATTGCTTTAGTTTTGTTATCGCTTCCTTAATATAATTTTTACTATCTTTGCATGTTGTTTACAAGATAAAATGTGATTTTTTTTAAATATTAAAAACCTCTTGAGAGTTTTTCGATTTAAAATTCTGCTGAAATTATCAGCAGCGCATTGATTAAATTTAATGATTAAAGTTTTCCATCAGAAGCGAGAAAGATTTTAAAGAAAATATGTATGTTTAAATAACAACACAGATTTCTTTTTAATTATTTAAAACATAATACACTCATAACTTAACAGGAAAAAAAATCTTTTTCGAGCAGACGATTAATTACGCAGTTTCGAAAAACTTGTTATTGTTTTGATTGAACGCGATGAAAGTGTTTACTTTCTTGTTTGTGGGGTTAAATTATATTATTTCCAAAGAGAAAACAGCAAAAGTTTCCGCTGGTTTAGTAATTTCCCAAATTGAAATTTCATAATCGAATGCTTCTGTAGAAATAAACAACCATAATTAATAAGTTAAGTGCTTTCATTCGGTAAATAGTAGATTGTTTAATTCATATTATGTTCTGTGAAAAGTGCACTTTTGTTTCTAGCACGAAATTGCTCTATTAGTCAATTTTTTTCTTAAGTGGAAATAATAACTGTAAGTGGAAATAATAACTGTTAGCAGATTTAAGTTTTTTTTTATGATTTTACTTTTGTAAAAGAAATAACCTACATTTCTGTTTTATTGTCTATATATAAATTCCATTTTCCAAGGAAATAATAACTGTTAGCAGATTTAATAGTTTTTTTTTATGATTTTACTTTTGTAAAAGAAATAACCTACATTTCTGTTTTATTGTCTATATATAAATTCCATTTTCCAAATAAAGTTATCTTTAATTAAACCGTTGTTGCTCTTTCATATATATACTACTAGCAATACGCGCACGGCGTTGTCCTTGGAATCAGGACTTCAATAAAATGAAAAAGAAAGAAAGAAAAACGCCACAGGGACACGAAACACTTTTGAAAACAAAATAAAATCAAAAGATACACAGTATTGATTTTTAAGAAAACGGTACCGAGTACGTTACTCTAAAACAATATTAAAAAATTGCAACGTGAAAATCATTATTACACAGCAAGCGAAATATGCGAAGCACAGAAACATGTTAAGACACTGCCGAAAATAATTATTGAGTCATTCAGTTAAAGGTTATGACGTCCCTTGGGTTCTTCGCCTCCAGCAATGCATT
>BGPR01034366.1:1407-15996 GCA_013235015.1 Araneus ventricosus
AGAGGAGCAGAAACAGATCGTGAACATGCTGAGGGAGGTCATTCCAGTGGCAGATAGGACCCGGCAGTCCGTGGCGAGCGTCCAACCTGTGACTACTCCACCTAGTGAGACGCCGACAGAGCGTCCTTTTCCTCTGACTACCAGGATGACAAAAAGTCTTTTTTTATCCTTTTAGGAAGACGGCCCGCTACCCCGACGAAGAGAAGGACATCCCTAATGGTTGTATTGTATTCATGCGCGACATGTTATGTTAAGTCTGTACAGAGCATTTTCGCTCTCTTCCCATTTAGCTATGTTCAATAAACATTGTTGTTCTAACTACGATGTGGTCTTTGCTTCAAGACTCTGGCTCATAACACAACAGCGACTACCTGGCCGTCCGTTCGTACCGTCAGCGACTTTTTCGAGGAAATTCAGAGTATATTCGTCGTTTCTCCCCAGAAGAATGATTACTAGTTTTACTAAGGAAAGTCTAAGAATCCACAAAACCCAACAAGAAGGCGGAAGCGGCAGAAGAGGTTGTCTTAATTAACAGCGCAGTGAAGGAATTAAAATTGAAGAGGCAGCTGTTCTGAATTCTGTACAAAGAAAATGACAAATTGAGAAACATTTGTCGCCAGTCAGAAACTGTGTACAGTTAACCAAATAAAAACAGTTTATATACCGAATTCTTGGACGGTGGAACGAGTCTCCAAACAAGCTTCGGCAGTGCTCCGAGAAGCCTTGTTTCCTGCAGGAATGATGATGCGTTTGTGACATTTTTTAAGGTGAAATACAATAAGGAGACAAAAATATCATGACGCGGGCGCCATTTACACAAGCTAAGCCACTAATGATAAAAGGGGGGGGGTCATATTATGACCTGGGTACGCTTTTGCAGCAGAGTTGAAAAAAACCAGTGTTCTGTTAAAAATTACTGCTGGTTGTCCACACTTATCTAGATCCAATTGGACCAAGATAAGTGTGGTCACCCTGTATATTCTAATAGAACATTTCATCTTTTCAATAGTAATATTATTATTTATATTAATGAAACGGTTTAGAAATTATGCTGTTTGAATTATTTTCTTCTGCGACTGTATGAGTTTTCTGGAATGATTAATATCGGCATAAAAAATGCATTTACTAAATTTCAAGGGGGGAAAATGAACTGAGTTGGATTTAAGATTGCAGTAGGCTCCCATCGCCAAATTTTCGACTCTTTCGCCAACCGTTAAGGTTAACCCTGTTAAATCTAATACCAAATTGGCGAGTCATACCGTGTTTTAAATTCAAATCCCGAATTGTTGTACGATCCAGAATATTACATTAAAACTATATTATAATGTCAATCGTATCCCACTTTATTTTGGACACTTAACCTTTTCAATTCTACTCAAGGAATGGATTTATTTTATAAGCATACATTATTTTCATAAGTATTTTAAATTTGTTAACATTCAAATATTTTTATTGAAAAGAAGAAATAAATAGAGCTTCTTTATTACGACAATTTTGTTTATGGTTGATAATGGTGTCTTGATGGTTGTCTAATGAGTAAGCTGATTTCCAAAATAATTATTTAATATTTTATTTTTAACGGGCAAATTAAAATGCAATTTTTTTCCACTCCTTTAAAACAGCTTCGTAAATATTCTTTGCCGACAGATTTCCAAATCAGGTAGTTTTCCATTAGTCCAACAACATCCAAAATACGTGCGAAATTTGTCACTATAGTAAATATACACCGATTTATCGGAAAACTTCAAGGCCTAAGATTTCTGTGTTTGTAGGCTGTCACGCTAACAAGAAAGATGAATTTCTCACCAGTATTAATGTTTGGGTCAAGTATCGGCGAGAGAAAAATCTGTAATCGTTCTTCCCATGACTTAGCAAATCGAGCAGAATATATTCACTTTATTCCCACATCGAAATTTTAAGATGTTTCAAGCTTTTTATTATTTGTTTGAAATATAGAATTCTGCATACCCGCTCTGCTACACCATTTCACATCGTCGCCAACCCGTTTCTTTTAGCAGCCATTTTGATTCTTGGCGGTGGGACGACGTGGCATTCATTGGCGGAGCGAGTGTACAGGATTCAAGACTTCTACCATAGTTTTTTAACAGCACAGTTGTTTGGAAGTTTTAACTGTCCACCAAAATACACCCAGCTTTGCTTTCATCTTCATTTGTTCCTCCACTTGCTGCAAAATCTTGTCAACTTCTTTCTCGAAACGATCCAGTTCTTAAAAATATCCTTTAGGGTCATGAACAGGATCAGTTGGGTGCCATTCTCGTTCTACGGAAGATTCACGCTGAGTACGTCTCGACACGCTCTTCAACTGCTAGGAAAAACTTCTCAGCATACAGATCTACAAGTTAATTTTTGAAGAACAAAACTCCTATAGGCACCATTTCGTTGATTTTCTCTTTGAAGTCTTGAGACGGGACAAACTTCAAAAACGAACACAACACGAATATCGCATCTTCTAACTTTTTAATCATTTGTGCAATGGCGAGGACGCCACTTTCTTTGTCCTTCACTTCAATTTTCTCTTCTGATTCTTTGTAGCTAGGTGTCCTCACCCTACAAGTGTTCCAGCCGTTAAGGAATCGTTGCAGTATACCGCTGTTACGAATAAGCTTGGCTCCCAAAATGGTTTTCCTTGCCACGGGCTCGGCAAGGTTTCTTCGATAATATCGCCAAGAAACTCATCAGAACTTTCGCATATATGGTAGAAGAAGTTTTCGTGACTGATTAAAATTCCGCTTATTCTATCCGCAACTTCCAGTATGCGATTTCGAATGGAGGCCACGAATTGTTCATGTCTCTCAACTGCTTTCTGGTTCGAATACATTATATTCCCAATAATTATAAACCTTCTCAAAGGTGTAAATTCTAAAAAAGACGTCATGCAAGTCTTTATCTATCTGTTCAGATGACTTAGTATCGGTTGATGGCATTTTCCACCTCGTTGAAAATTAGATAAATTACTCTCAATTTACAAACCGCAGTGACAGGAAATAAAATTTCAATGTAAAGGTGATTTTGTAGTCTGCTTTACCACTAATCAGTATTAAATGGAACACAGCAGCAACGGCGTATGAAAGTGGGAAATTTCATAAGAAAATCTGAAATTATTCAATAGAATTCAATGAACTTTCATCATCAAAATTGGTAATTC
The DNA here is from genome assembly GCA_013235015.1 of Araneus ventricosus. Lineage (NCBI taxonomy): Eukaryota > Metazoa > Arthropoda > Arachnida > Araneae > Araneidae > Araneus > Araneus ventricosus. The sequence goes on from BGPR01034366.1 coordinate 4,574, forward strand.
ATCACAACTATAATTTTGACAATAAAGAATATAACATTAATAAAAATTGTATATTCTTTGCATTTTGATTTATTTTTTTCACTTCCTCAAATTCTGTGCTAGTATATATAAGGAGTTCGTAGGCAGCTTTTTGAATTTTTTGCTGTACTTTCATATCATTATGCATTTTATTTCATTATATCACTATGCACTTACTTTCTTGAACACTCTTTCACAAATTTCACAGAAAAATTGATGAAAAGAAAGAAGGTAAAATCCAGTAAGATATTTTCTTAGCTTTCAACAATGAAAGAGAAACACGCAATTAAATATTTGTTTAAACAATGAAAACGGTTTGAAATGCGTTGCAACAATGAAAAGTAAGCAAAGTAACAAAGAAATGCGCACCCCCATACCCACACTTAATTAAAACTTATTTGAATATTTTCTTTAACCCTTTATCTACTGAAGGTACTTTAAAGTACTGCTTTAATCACGCTCATACTTTCGCAATATGGCCGTTTTTCCTGACAGTATTCACAAGAACACGGAGCAAAAATTATCTAATGATTAAAAAACAAAATTAAAAAGTTGCTAGTAAGTAAATTCAGTAAATAAAGGGTTAAAAATCTTACGTCAGAAATCAAAAATCATCCGAAATTTAAAAAGAGGAAAACAAACTTTCCTCTTTTTAAGTACACTTAGTTTATACACTTTATATTAGTATTGGAATATTAAAAAAAATTCTAAAGCATATATTTTTTATTAAAAAGGCAGAAATTTTTATCAAACAACCAAAAGTTGCGTTTTTTATACTAAATTTTGGATATGTAATCTCTTACTTTGCAAACATTCCGCAACAATTATTTTCTGAAAATAAATTTTCAACGATCTGTAAAAATCAGGCCCTCCACCACCCCCCTTCTTCAATTTCCAAAACTATTTTTTTAATTGATCGTAATTAAATCTCTATAAAAACTTTTTTAAGAAACCTTATTCTTTAATTAATGAAATTATCTTAACTCTTTCGGGGCACATTAAAATTTTTACATAGTTCACAGATGGATCTTGATTAAATCTCTATAAAAACATTTTTAAGAAACGTTTTTCTTTAATTAATGAAATTATCTTATTTTAAAATTCTTATTCTTTTAACTCTTTGAGGGGCGCTACATTTTAAAATCATTTCACGGAGTAAAACGGATTCAGTCTAAAATTTCATACGTAGAAATACGGAACTGCTCGACTTCGGCATCCCGTCACCGGGGGCGTGATAACAGAACCCCAGGCCACCCTTCGCGGGAACCTCCCTTTGGATTATAACCTCCTAGTTCGTGAGTACCCATTACCTAGTTCCCAGGCTTTCCGAAAGTCAGGGGTACTCTGATTGCCTCCATGAAACCAGGGGTATCTCCGCTTACCTCCTGGCCAGGGTATCAGTTCCTCCTCCTCCCCAGCCGGCCGAAGGGAGCGGTTCCGCAGGAGCGAACGACTCACTTGTTCGAAATGTGGGGATGCGCTTTTATAGAGGGCGGAGAAGGACGCTGACTGTTTCAGCCATTGTTCAAAACATTATTCAAAGCTTCAATTCGGCCATTGTTCGTCATGATCCGTTTCATTGATGTTAATTTTCACTTTCCAACAATGTTTACCATTGTTTTCATTGTCGATTTTTAAAGACAGAGAGATGAGAAACTTGAATGTTTCAATTAATCTCTGAAAACAATGTAGTGCAGTCAACGAAGTGTTTGAGAAAAACATTTACAGTAGAGTTTCCATACAACGAAGCCTCCCTACAGCGAATTTCTCCCTATAACGAAATTTTTAATCGGAATGTTAAATAACATTCAAAATATTCTCCATGTGACGAAGTGGTTGTCTCCCTATAACGAATTGTTTCAGACCTTTATCTTTTCGATTTTTGTCATTTTTGAAGAAAGTTGCTAATGTCTGTGCAAACAAATCGCTCACACGTGCCTGTTTCTGGAACCACTCGCATTGTTCATTCCAGTGATAACACATTACAATAGAATGCTATGTGAAGGGTAATGCAGTTGTGGGGACCTGGGTTTCTACAGAGGGAGCAACATTTCTACGGGCCAAGATTCCAAGAATAGGGGTGGAGCGGGGGTGGAAACAGCAAATGGATGTGACAATACGCATTTTATGTTTATCCGTACTAGTACATTTTATTCTCTAAATTGGTGAATTGTCTTCACTTTTGAGCATTTTATTGATACAATAAAAATTAGTATAATTTTAACAAATTTATAATAAATATTACTTCATTTATAATTGAAAGTCATAATTAAATATTTTTGAACTTATCGCACATACTAAAAGGTTTGTAAAATTTACTTAAATAATTGCAAAAATCTCTAATCTCCGTATAACGAAATTTTCTCTATAGCGAATTTTTCAACTGGAACCAAGCGATTTCATTATAGGGAGATTCCACTGTATTTAGTACCCATGCCGACGCACTCACCCGTAGGGTATGGAGAATTTGAGAAAAACATTAAATTATACAGTTTTGAAAAGTGGTACACGTATGCGTGAGAGGCTAACTTATGAACACATTAGACATATATAAATATAAAAGCATATTAACTATAATAATGATCATACTAAAAGTCCCCGGTCCTCGGAGGAGGGGGAGCTCGCGCAACCATCTCGGATTTCCTCCCCCCATTTTTAGTTTTTTCTGAATATCTCAAAAACTGTACTGTTCAAAAATTATAATTGATTTAACAAATTTAAGAGGCTAAGTCCCTGCATCTGAAAGTCAAATAAAAACAACAAATGAAGAGAAGCAGCTGTGATATTCCACAAAAATCATTTCCGTGCAGTTCGGAGGCGAATTAGCAAACATCCCTCCAATCAGCTAGTTCATAACATTCTGTTTACTTTCAGCAAAGAACTGGTAAATAATAGAAAGGAATCTACAATATTTGAAGTCTTTTGACATTTATTGAGTGCATCCTTTTGGCATTAGTGGATAACGGCCTTTGTTGCTAAAAATTCCATTTCATCACATTTCAGTCAATCAATCAATCAAGAGAAAGGAAGGAGAGATGGGTATTTTTGTTTGGAAAAAGCGAATCTTTAAGAGATATATTTTATCTTTTACTTACGGGTATTTCTTTTTATTTGACTTCTTAATAAAGTCAGCAGTCATATAACGAACGCTCGCATTCTCTTTTTTAGCATTTTTAAGGAGCAGAAAAAAATTCTAAAATAAGGATAGTAAGTTCTTAAAAACATCTTTTAAAATTTTTTATGAAAAATATGGGCGTCAAGACCAAATCGTGGAAACGTGAAACACTTATTCGAATACTTTGAGCTAATTGGAATTTTAATGACATTACTAATATAATAACCCAGATCTCTCGGTAACTCTCTGGCGTCACCAACAATAAAAATTCGCGCCATAGCACTGCGAGACGTTAAACAGCATTATTTCATTGTTAGAGAACCTAAATTTCAGTCATTTTAAATTTAAAAGAGTAATTGTCGTTCTAATTTCAAATTTAATACCTCTAAAATAGTGAAATAAAATTTTCTATCGATTGATATAAAATTAATCTCGCTATGATCAATAGTTCGCGAGAAATTTTAAATTATATTAACTTATATTTCAAATTACCTTAATTTCGCTTAACAGAAAGTAGTAAATTAGTCAGTGGTTATCATGCAGACGACGTGATAGATTTGCACTGCATGTACGATCACATAGTTACGATGGTTTTTGGATACCACGTGATTTTTGAATAAAAAATATAAAGTATATTAAATAAAAACATTTCAATACTAAACATATGTTTATTTTATTTGTTTTCAATCAATGTTAAACATTTCTCTCGCATATACATCTATTTAAACACGTCAAATTTGACGGGAAATCTCTCGAATGAAGAGGCAATTTGCACTCGTCATACCATGACGGGGGATTTTCTAGTTTATAATAATACATTCTAATTTTTAATAAATGTTTGCGAATTTTCTTTCACTTGACTGTTGATTTTGGGTTTAAATGTTTATAATACTGTTTTCAGCGAGTTTCAAGCTTTTACGAATTTGTTTTGACGTCCATATTTTTGATTAAAAAATTATAACGTTTAGTCTCTACTATTAAAAGCGCGTTTTTCAAAACTACTTAATTTTATTATTTTCTACTTTTTAGTTCGTAATTCATTTCATATTTCATTATTATGAATAATGAGGAATATTAAAAGCAATTTTCTACAATTCCGATCAAACGGCTTAACTCGTACAGAATCAAAATTCAATTATTATTAATGATTAACTGACATTAAGTTCTGAAACTTTGAAAATATTATATTGTTACAGTCATGGAAAGTCGCTTCTCAGCAATGCAGGTCTTATGGTTGGGAAGAGGGTTTTACAAGGTGGAGCATGGAGTGACCTCAGCGACTCTCGTGGCACGCATGACCTTGGCGACAAACTTGGCGACCATTTTGGCGACTTGGCGACCTTGGCGACAAATAGATAATTCCCGAAAATGCAACCCTTTTCTCGATATTTCTATTAGGGGCCGAGATCCAGGTTTTTCATGAAAATTCTATGTGACGTCACGGCCTAACGGGGAGAGTATATAAGACCGCGTTCGGGTCACAGCAGCGTCTTTGAACGACTGGTGACTGTGAAGCGTAAACGTCTTCGGAGTTCTATCTGCTGTGTGAGCTAATCAGCTGGTGAGCTGAGCTGTTATTGTCGTGACTAGTTATTTGCTGACTGTTTGTGCTGTTAGATATCAAAGCGCTGAACTGTCATTACCTGTGAATTGTTGTCTATTTACATTGGTAATCTGTGCAAGGACTATTGTTTCCTGTACCTGTCATACGTGTTTTCCTGTATATTTGTAAATAAACCTTCATTCTCCATTATCCTGCGTGTTGGACTGTTTACACCATACACCCACGGTAAGATTTTGTGCAACAATATTATCACCCAGATAGCACGTAAGTTTGCAGCAAGTTTGATTTTGACTTGTCATGGCAAAATTTGACGCGTCAAACTTGAATCGAACTTGTAGCAAGTTCGATGTGACAAGTAGCGCCACCTCTTTGCAAATCAAACTTGCAGCAAGTATGCAAAACAAGCTTCCTGCAAAGATAGCACAATAAAGAGATAATTATCTTTGTCTCTGTTTTAAAAAACATCCGATTTTTAATAGAATCTCCTAGACCGTAATTCTTTTTTATTAATTCAATAAATCAATGATAATTTGTGAAAAAAATAACTTTTTTATAAAAAAAAATTTTTGAAGCATTTTCCATCTTTTTACTAAATATATCACTCTCACTTTAAAGAAAACTATATCGCCTTTTTCTTTTTTTATTTTTTTTCTGAAATTTTAACGTTTATAAACAAAATTAAATCTAAAAAACAGTCGGTGTTTGTTGAAAAATAATAATTAGACATTTTGTCCCATTTTAAAGTAATTACTTTTGAACTCTAATTTCATAATTTATTCTACTAGCAAAACGTAGTTATTAGCGAAAATCGCTCTCTCTTTGACTTCAAATCGTATTCTCAACTCAAAAAATTAATGAAAACCAGAAAATAGTTTAAAATAAATCGTATACGAATCGCATCGAACGATGTTTTAGCGAAATCTATCCTCTCCTCTCAGAGTTCAGCTGGCTCAACGGTTAGCGTCCCTGCTTCGGAACCGGGAGGTCGCGAGTTCTATCCTGGGTTGTGTTCGTGTTCTGTTTTTGCTATAATTTGCAATGAGTTTGACACGGCAAACTTGCTGCAAGTTCGTTTCATGGTGACTTCGGAGCTTTCGTTAACTTGCTGCAAGCTTACTGCAAGCTTGCACACTTGTCATGACAAATTTGTGGCAAACTTGCACTCTTGTCATGACAAATTTGTGGCAAGCTTGCTGCAAACTAAAATTGCTATCTGGGCATGGGTAATACATACGAGTATAGAATTTCGGTGCTCTAGTACATTAGGAGGCGAAACAAAAAATCTTTTATAAAATTCCATCTTTACAAATAGAACAGAATTTCTCTTCGTAGCTTCGTAAATTTTTAAACCTTTGGAGTTAGGCATTTACTTTCAAATGAGAAAATGCTTAACCACTTAACTGAATAGTTTTCTTTGCTATCTAATAAGATGACCCCTCCTGTTTTGAAAAGGGGCTGTCGTTTTCATTCATCTAAGAAGGCAAAGGATACTTAAGATGTTTATGGATCCTACATATTTTTGTGTCTAATTATAAAGCTAATTAATGATTCAATTTTAGACTAAAATTTCGATAATTCGATGCACGAGTATTCTCGGGCTGTTAAATTAAGCGGTTAAATGAAGTAATTATGATGCTTGAGTCAACAAATGTACTACTGAAAAAAATTATGAAGCATAAATTTTTATGTAATAGGCACCCCGGTCCTATAAGTCATGCTTAGTAAAATGTTCTTGGCACACTAACATTTTAAACAAGCAAAAAGTCCCACTCTCTTTTGATTAAAACTAACGGAGTTAATATGGTGACGGAGTGAAAAATTTTTTATAATACGGAGTGAATATTGCTGCTCTTGACGATTTTAGACCATTTCAATGCCGCCTCCAGAAGATCACCCAATCAACGCACAGCGCTTGCTCGACGTGTCCGCGAACTGGTTTATAATTATGAAACTCAAAGATCCATAACTCGGTTAGTTTTAGTGGTACAGGAGTGGAACTTTATTTTTTGTTTAAAATTTTATTGTGTCAAGAATACTTTACTAAATATTACCTATAGAACCGAGGGACTGTATAAAAATTTATACTTCGTTTCTAATACACAATTAGATTGGACACCCTGAATATAATGCTCCGCAATCAATAACTAGTAATTTTGATTGGTTGCAACAGTGGCGGCTCGTGAGCTCAGAAACAAGCAGAGTTGCAAAAGTTGTATAGACCTAAGTTGTAGGAAATTCTGTGCTGATTATTTTGGTATGTAATGATGATCCGAGGCGTGTTCGGAAAGTAAATACCGTTTCGTTCTACCGCCACCGCAGCGCTAGTGTCGCAGTTCCGCGCATGTGCACACCTGTCTCTGGTTCATTATCTGTCCACTGACACCATTACAGCAGGATTGTGTTGCGTTTACAAGTGTTAGTGAGCGTTCAAAATGCTTAAGACGATTTCCGATCCCGCCGACTGTGAAGTGCGTTCTGTAATACTGTTTTTGAACGCAAAGAATGTTAGGCCAGCTGAAATTCATCGACTATTGTTTGGATTCTGGAGCGACATGACAAACCCAAGTTTCATCACCGGTCACAATTTTGTTTAGGAATTCATTGCCCTCTTCACTGCATCGGGTAAGAAATGTCAAAGCACTGCCAAGTCACTTCGTTTCGTGGACATCCGTAAGCATTTTCGGAACCCAACGGGAACACAATTTGCGATAATTTAAGCGATTTGAGACAATCTCATGCAAAACAGTTTTTGAAATTTGTGGAAACTCATCACAAAGTATTCTTATTGTGAACCGTCTGTTTTCACGAATTTTCTCATTCACTTTTGCAACCAAACCATCATTGACAACAGACGGTCGCCCACTCTGTGCTTCGTCATGAACATTGGTGCGTCCATCATTAAATTGTCGAACCCACTTTCTAACCATTCCATCAGTCATTACATTTTCACCAGAAATCTGTACAAGTTGACGATGAATTTCAGCTGGCTTAACATTCTTTGCGTTCAAAAACCATATTACAGAACGCACTTCACAGTCGGCGGGATCGGAAATCGTCTTAAACATTTTGAACGCTCACTAACACCTGTAAACGCAACACAATCCTGCTGTAATGGCGTCAGTGGAGAGACAATGAACCAGAGACACGTGTGCACATGCACGGATTTGCGACACTAGCGCTGCGGTGGCGGTAGACCGAAACGGTACTTACTTTCCGAACACGCCTCGTATACTAAAAATTGATAGTTTTTGAGTTATAAGCAAAAAAACTGGGGAAAATTTTTTTTCATGTTTTTTGGCTATAACTAAAATTTCAACAAAAAGTATTGGTGGCAAACCTTAGATTCATAATCAGCACCCGAAAAAGCATACAGAAGCAAAAAATTACAACTCCTCCAGAATTGGATTTAAAAAACGACTTAAAGACTGAACTACTGAGAAAAAGCGAAAAAGAGCCAAATGAGGAAGTCGCGCCAATCGTGAGTGCAATTTCAAGCGGAGAAAGGGTTGCTTTATATCCCGCTTCGCGTTGCTCATTGCGTTAATTTCATATCCTGAGGAGGGGCGAAACTCTCTGCAGCTCTTATCTGTCTCTCTCTTAATTCTTGATTGATTTTCCGTACTTCCTTTTACATTTTTTATTACTTTATTGCCATTTTCGTTGATTACTGAATTCTCAAAGTGGAAAAGTAAACCAATTAGAATAAAAAGGAAAATACAATCTTTTTAAATAATTTCAGGGGGACTGCAGATCTGCAGCCCTAATGGACGAGCCGCCAATGGGTTGCAACCTGAGAGGGATAAGTTGTAGGAAGGGTGGAAATCCTGGTCGAGTTGATAGACGAGTTCGAACGGGGTGCAATTGTGAGGGAGGGGTGATATCTTCATACTCTAATCACTCCCTCACTTTTCAAGATAATTCAAATTAAACGAATTATCGCCTCCTCATAATGAACAACTTTTGAACTTAAGGTATCCGAACACGTTGAAAAGTCGATTTTCGGCCAAAATTCCCATTTTTTTAAATTTATTGTGATTTGGATAGTTCATTCATTTACCTTTCTAAAACATATTTACTTTTGTCGGTACGTTAATTAGAAGATGAGATATTAATTGCTTTTTAACAAACCGAAAACCGGAAGTGGGCGTTTAATTAACCGGAAGTTGTCATTTAAAGGACAGAATCCTGTCAAAAATTCTTTTAAACTGCATTTTTTCAAGTTAATACGATGTTAGTATATTTTTAGGAATTTTTTTTTAAGTTTAGATACTTAATTTAAGCGCGTGGCAAAACTAAAATTTGATTTTTCTCAAAACTAGATGTTATGCATAATTTTCACACTTCAAACATGATAACTCAAGATATTATCATTCGATTGTTCTGAAATTTTGTGAACACTTTCTTCAAATGTGTCTCGAGTGAATGTTCTAGAATAATGTATATTGTAACAATATTTTTTTAATTATGGTCTTTTGTCTGAAAAATGACATGAAAAATTTGCTGAAAATCTTATAATGATTGTTCGATTAGCTCTAAAATTTTTATTTATACAAAGAATGTTAAGATTCTAGTACAAGCACTAGTTCATAGTATGTAGTTTATTTTAGTATTAGTTTTATTTGAATTATTACAAAAGTTTGACCTCTAGCATGTTTGAAGTTTTTGGGAATTTCCTCTAAAAAGCAGCAGAAATTCAAGATTTTTGTAAATTTATAATAATTTATACTCAAAAATCATACTCTAATATTAATCTTTATTAAATTCGAATCTAAAAAACATATTTTTGCGTTTCTATTTCGCAATTTTAAAACAAAGTGCTCAGAACGTGTTCGGATAATTTGCAATCTCTTAAAAGTTATGGGTTAAAAATCGATTTTCAACCCCTGCGATTTAATTTGTGCATGTGACATCTAGTTGGAAAGTTGTCATCAGTTTCATTCTCTTCCGCCCTCTTTCATCCTCATAGCTCCAACCCTTATGAAATTAGAGGAGGAAACTGAGGAGGGTGGTGAAATTTTCTTTCCCTTATATCTCCGCACAAAAGGAATTTACCTTCACCTTATAACTGGAATTGTATTTTTTGACGTGAAAACGTCTTTCCGCTCGTTACTGTGATTGTCAGTCGAACTTTCTTGCGTTTCAAAATACCGACAGATTTGAATCGCTAATAACTACGAGACTAATAATGCGAAAAGAATGGTTGACCCCACAACGGATAGATCTTATCTGTAGGAGCTTGTTGTATAGTGTTTGTTTTGCCTGGGACGTCATCGTACCAGTGTATGCGCATGCGCGTGATTGTTATGAATTAGTTTTATGTAAGGTTATAAATAAGTATAGCGTGGAAACGCTTTTAGCTAGAAGGTTGATTCTGGTGTCATTTTAAAGAGCTTCTGGATTATTACTAGGACCCAAAGTGAGACAATAAAAATATTTATCACAATGGAAGTAAAAATCGGTATTAAATTGAAAATTTCAAACTCCGCGTGTTTTTTATTATAAGATGCAGAGTTTTCTTTCGAATTGTACGAAATTTACAGAATACTTGACAATACGTAAAAGAAATATTGTATTGAAATTTTAAATCAAAAATTTGAATATTACGGGAAATATGAACATTTGTATTAAATTAAATGCGCATACGCGAAATGTAGTTCTATATACTCTCAACAGATGGCGCCATCAAAAGCTACTCTAAATAAAACATAGGAAAGGCGCAGTTCGGGTCCGCGCCGTAGAGTTTTCGTGAAAAAGTCGGGATAAAATCATAAAACAAGCATTTCGTATTAATATGTAATTCAATTATCAATCTCTTTAATACAATATTTACACAGAGTAGTATAATGGTTACGGAATAGATAACTCACAAGTTCATCGCATGTAGCAAGGGTCTATGGTAGCTTGTGATTTATCTATTCTGTGTAAATATTGTATTAAAGAGATTGAAAATTAAATTATATATTAATACGAAACACTTGTTTCATGATTTTATTCCAACGCTTTCACGAAAAATCTACGGCGCGGACCCGAACTGCGCCTTTCTTATGTTTTTTCTCTTTACATTACTCTGAGTACGGAAGCTATACATTCGCTTTCCAAAATTGTTCTTACCCTATAAAATTTCTTCGTAGTATTACCAACTTTTTTATGGAAAAATATTTAAATAGAGTATTTTTTTTAAGACGGAATATTGTGTTTCCTCTTCAAAGCTATTCGATGGATTTCAAATCATTTCCTAAAACAGACATCAGAAATTGGAATACCCGCTTCGATTCTTTAAAACTATAAACTTCATAGACAATTTTTAAGAACAGTTGAGGGAACTAAAATGTAGGCTAAAACAACAGAAATTGGAATTCCCGCTTCGATTCTGTAATACTGTAAACCTCATAGACAATTTTTTAAGAACAGTTGAGGGAACTAAAATGTAGGCTGAAACAACAGAAATTGGAATCCCCACTTCGATTCTTTAATATTGTAAACCTCACAGACAATTTTTTTAAGAACAGTTGAGGGAACTAAAATCTAGGCTAAAACAACAGAAATTGGAATCCCCACTTCGATTCTTTAATACTGGAAATCTCACAGACAATTTTTTAAGAACAGTTGAGGCAACTAAAAGGTAGGCTAAAACAAAGCATCTGTTCTTGAATATCGTAGCTCTCATTCATCATATTTTACGTTCTCAGATCAAGTTTTGTCCCTTATTACACTTTTAATTAAAGA
>BGPR01034367.1:0-16518 GCA_013235015.1 Araneus ventricosus
AAAATGTAAATAAATACTAAATTATTTCTGCGCTCCTTCTAAATTATTAAATCGTTCCAAGTCGACTAATAGTAATGTAAAGTATTAATAGAACAAAAGTACTTTATCTCAAAAAAAGGAGTGCTTTTATAATTAGTGAATACTTTTGAATACTTTTATTATTACATTAGCCGCATACTGTTTAGTGATGTCACTATAAATTTCGTTCCAAAATCATCTTTGTGTAACCTCTAAAAGGGACGTTAGCCTAACAATCACATCAAAATCTCTATAAAAGTTCCACTGTCTGAATCTGAAGCTGCCTCAACACGTGGTATCAAAGATTTCGATAACAATGCTCATGACAATCTGTATGATAATGATGAAACCACATTCAGGCTTTACTTTTTCCTTATCCGGTATCTATTTTGAATATACAACACGGAAATCTTATCTGCTGTTTGTTAAGAGCTTACCGGTTGGCCCCCTGCCCGCGCTACTGTAACCGCCAGCTTCAACTCAGGTTGTTCTGCTAGCCTCAAAATGCCGCCAAAAGAGGGAATCAGGAATCCGCGGCTTATCGCTAGATAGTTTTGAATCTTTCCCCCGTACTGCGTATTCCAGTAGCAGAGAATCCAAAATACCGATGGTACTTTTTGAAGGGTTGGAATCAGTGGCGGACTGGCCAGGTTGCCAGCTTGCCCGATGGCAAGTGGGCCCCCTTAACATAAGACAATTCGGGCCCCCAGGATATGTGTCGACTAAAGATCTTAAAGACCATATTAAGAAATTCATTGTCTGAGGAGAACTTGGAATTCCTCTACGTTGCTATGAAAAGGAATTTCTAGATGCTTTGGATATAGAGTACTTATTAACAGATTTGCACAGTCATCTAGTGAACTCAAATGTTTCCTGAGTTGCCAGTGGACCAAATGTAATACACTTCGGTACATTTGAGTTGTTAATCTTTGACAGTTAGAATTATTCTTTTGAAAAAATTCTTAAATTGGTAACTAGAGTTTGCACTTTATTTTCAGTTTGATTAAAATATTCTCAGTATAACAGTATAGTTCCAAAATTACAGTATGCTATACAACCACCAAAATTATTTAATATTTAATCATAAAATTACATCTATATTTGCTATTTATTACTTTCAATAATACGTGTATACTGTATTTAGCAATATATATAATATAGTTTTAGATTAGGAATAGATTATATTAACTTATTGATTTTAATTTATTATATTTGTAATGAATAATATCAAAAAATATATTAACGTAGATGTGATAAGGCCCCCATTGTCTCATGGCAACCACTCTTTTCAGACCCAGTCCGCCACTGGTTGGAATCAGTGGTGTAATTGCAAAATAAGCAGTGCCGGTACTCTCTAAAAGCTGTACCGGAACGCTCTAACCTGAGTGACAAAAATCGCGCTGTTTTAAGGATGTTTCCACAAACTTTTTGCCATTTATTTATCGTAAGAAAAAGCAGTGTCAGCGTTCCGGTGCGTGCCGGCTTCATTATACCCGTGGCTGGAAGTAAAAATATAGTAGAGTCCTGTAGAAAGCGTTCAGAAAGTCGCGCCTCATATGAATACGTGTGCAGAACGGGAAACTAATTTACGGTAGATTCCTGTGTAGATAAATTTACCGTACTGCGAGATTTCCAATAATCCGTACAACACGCGGCATTTTAACAGCTTTATACGTGAGTAATAAAGAAAATTTCTTTAAAAAAATTACTTTCGTTACATTACTAAAAAATTGAAACTAATATTTTTTAACGAAATGTGTTGATCAAAAGAGGAACGTAAAAGTGTGAATAGAAATACTCTAATTAATTTGGAGGTTTTTTTTTTTTTTTTGTCGTATTCGTAATATACTTCAATTTTAAATGATTTTTGAAGAATATGCTCCCTTGTGATATTCTTTGTAGCGTAATTTCCTAGTTGTATTGCTTTTAGAACCTCACGCTATTATGTTTCTGTTTCTTTATTAAAAAAAAGAAATAAATAAAAAATGAAAATAAAATAAATGAGTAAAAAGGTCATGATAAGGCGTTTATTTAAAAGACTCGCATTCGACGGAAATACTCATCGTTCCAAAATGCGCTTTTGGACGATTTTACTTCGGAAAGGGGTGTCAGGCAATGAGTATTGTTTAGGAACGGATTCGGAAACCCTCCGCACTTTTGCGCATGCGCCGAGCGGAGTTATTTTCATCAAAACAGGGGGAAAGTGAAGAATGGAAAGGTGATTTTTACATTTTACTGTGGGTGACTAGAGTGTTACGCTAGATTTTTTATTAAAAAAAGAAATAAATAAAAAAGGAAAATAAAATAAATAAGTAAAAAGGTCAAAAAAGAACTAACCTAACAAAGAACTCCGGAAATGCGCTCATATGACTCATTGCCTGACACCCCTTTCCGGTGTAAAATCGTCCAGAAGTGTAGTCTCGGAATCCGTTGCTGAACAGTAAGGTGGGCGCATTTCTGGAGTTCTTTGTTGGATCACACTAGGATCCATTTGTCACTTCACCCCTATTTTGGTGAAATCAACTCCGTCTGTCGCATGCACAAAACCACGGAAGGTTTTGGAATTCTAGAACATACATTACAAATGCTATTTAGAAAAAATAATAAAAGGGTGCAGTTAAAAAATTTTTATTCAAGAAACGTAAAGGAAAATGAAAGTCTTACAAGACAACGTTTATGCCTTTCTTATTGAAGGAAAAAAGATAAAATATGAACCTACATAATGCATCAAGAAAGGAAGTAATTTTATTTCTTATGCAATGGAATCGGAGATGTATTTCATACTGTGCCGACTTGTCATTTGGCATTGCATAGAACGCCAAGGAAATGTGTGAAATTTTGGTCGTTTCGAACTTTGCCTAAAAAAAAGTTCTACAGAATGCCGGATTTAAAACTTTGTCGGTAACACATACTACACGAATATTCAATCAATGTGCGTACAATTATTGCACATAATGCGAGAAATACATAATTGTGTACTCTGCTATAAGTATCGTAAACAGAAACATAATCTGAAATGACGTTTTATTTTGAAATTTGAAAATTATTCTTTGTGGTTGTAAGTCTAGAAAAGGTATAAGAGCCGATTGGGGATATACAGCAAAGCACCGTTTATACGTTTCTCATTTATACGTCGTTTCATCACAGTCCAGATACATTCGTATTCATTGTAATGATAAAGTACTTCGTTTATACGACGCAAAACTTCGGTTATACGTCTTTCTTCCCCATTCTAAAATGCGAAAATTTCCTCCTTTCTAGCATGTGAACTGTGATAAAGATACTCATGAATTCGAAATTATTCACAATTGATGAATTGATAGAAGACAAATGATCTTGTGCTAATTTAAGCTATGATTAAGAAGTTGTTCCATCTTTCTTGAACGATGCAATGGATTCTATTGAAAATCTTCGAACTTATTTCTTTTGTCAAATGAATAGTGAAAAACATTCAATGAACTGAATTCGATTCATAATGATGGACCTAACACTCGCAGAGAATCAGCATGTTAAACGAGGTTAAAGATTTTTTAATTAAACGCCTGCTTGCATGTGCAAAACCGTATAAAATATGCATAATTAGAACTCAAGATATGCAATAAAGGTATAATAAAAGCAATAAGGTTGTCGCTTTTATTATTTTTGTGTTTGTTGTTTATAGCACTCTGTAAATGCAATTTACTCTGTAGTGCCCTTTTCTTTAAATAAATAAATAATTTTCTCACCTTTATGATAAATATTCAATTTTTAAATTTAATTATTGATTTCCATACCATGTAGTATTTATTATGCTAGTACTATTTAAAAAAAAATTAAAATTGATACTTTTAGATAAATATGCATTCATAGCATTCAATTCGTAATAATCAAAGTTGTTCATTAAAATTTCGATTATACGTCTTTTCATTTATACGTCGTTTTGTCAGACCCTCGAAAGACGTAAAAACAGTGCTTTATTGCATTTCGGATGCGCCCAAAAGTTGCCAAATCGGCGATGAATTTCCATACGTGGCAGCCGCGGCGGCGGGGATGGAAGAGCGAGCTCGCGGGTTGACGCAAGACTTCTCCTTCCTTCCATTGGCCCCACTCCCATGATGTCATCTTCGGGCGAATAATCCTGATCAATGGGAAGAGGGGAAAGTTATGAAGAGTTATGAATATGTCGGCGCCTCGCCAATCATAACGGTCTTCAACAAGTTGAGGGTGGACGCCCGACCGCCAATGGGAGGGAAACAGTTTCGGTTTCACGTTTCGGCTCGCGAAAGGATCGGCGCTCCTCATCCATACGTTCACATTTTATTTCATTTTTAAATTAACTCTGCACTTGATCGTTAAGTTTAGGTGGTTAATTTCGTTTAGCTATATTAACGTCCCATTTTGAAGGAACACGAGACATAGTTTGGGACAGACTCGTAATTTTGAACAGTGGTCAAAGGACGAGAAGGGTACCTGAGTCTCATCCATCTCTCCAATGGGTCTATTCTGGTACCCCCGGTTGGGTTGGGGGCAACCCCACCCCAAACCCCACCCCACCCGGGGGGACCAAAATAAACCCCCCAAATTTCACACAACATAAGATGGAGGTCGATGGACTTGGACATCAGATTTCGACCCGCATGTAGACAAGTCATTAGAGACATCAACAGGGACGGCTCCAGAGGGGGAACCGGGGGGACCAGGGCCCTCCCCGTCGGGGGAAATTTTGTATCCCGTCGGGGAAAATTTTTGTACGGGGTAATCAATTGTAATTGATAAATAATAATCTGGCAAAAATTTGAGACCAATTTCATTGCACCCGACCTCTGGTGAAAATGTTGAGCAAAAATGTCGCTAATTACTTTCCCGACATTTCAGCTCGGCTGCAGGTTTTTGTGCGCTATCCAACTGCTGTAAATGTACTTGAACCAGGTAATCGCTTCTGCGGCTGGTTGTGTTTGGTTTTATGGCACAAGTGCCAGATTTGGCCATAGTGTGTCAAATATATGGTTCATCGCTTCTTCGGTTGGTTGTATTTGGTTTTATGGCGCAAGTGCCAGATTTGGCCATACTGAGCCAAACATATGGTTCGTCGCTTCTTCGGCATTTTGTCGCTAATAATTTGTCCGACAGAAATCGGGCCTGGCCCACATACATGACAGGTCTCTGGGGAAATCGGTTTCAAACCTGGAACCTTCAGGCCTTGATGATTGATGATAAACTGTCCAAAAAATAGGTTCTTTTCAGATAGAAAAACAATCTTGCATCCCAATTTCGTCTTAAAAATATCTTTGCGAATCCATAGATATGAGTTTTAGGCAATAGTTAATTATTTTTTTTTAAAAAAAAAGGAGGAGTGGGATTCTGATTAAACTGGCTATTAAGAAACATATAATGGTTTCTTTTTTAACGAAGATTATTTTCTTGGCTTATTTTCTTCTCCTCACAATCACTGAAGAATCTAAACATCTGACCCCCCTGCAGAAGTTTTTGCCCCTTCAGCATTTTTCAAAGTGATCTTTGATGGAGTCACGATACGTTATTTAAAAAGCATCGTTGGCAAGTGTTTCTTCGCAGCAAGGCTTGCAATAATTACCCAAAACCGCGATTACCAGCAGCAATACAAGTTTGGAAGCGCCAGTGGAATGCCTCCTTTTTTTTCGACCGATTCCCTAGATTTCATCTCTATAATATTTGCGAGAAATACCTGACACATCTTCGAAATTGCACACCAATCACTCCATTGACCTGGCTAAACAGGGCCTATTTTACACATGCGCTAGGCCAAAGCCCATAATTCTGTGCCCCACCCCTCCAAAAAAGTTGAATTATAATTTTCAGTTGAGTATGCAATAGACACGAAAAGAAGCGAATATGTTGACATAAAATGCAAAACGGTTTATACAGATTCTCATTTGCGTTATAGAATTTTATTGAAATCTTTTGCCTTTTGAGTTAAATTTACATTCTGTCACACTAAACGATGCTGCTAAACAGTAATTCTGTATTAGCCCTCTCTTATAATTTGACAACTTAATGAATCACTTGGTATCACTATTGTTAAATCAAATTTAGAATTTAAGTGAATTTATTAATTGCAATTAAGTCACATCTGAGAGAGATAACGAATGACTTTTGTAGGGATGAGAGTGTGCGGGAAGGGGGGGGGACGCATCGCCCTATTTATCTAATGTACATAGACGTAAATTTAAAAAAACACCATTTCTGAAATTTGGTTTCGAAAATGTCATTTCAAAATAATTCTGAAAATTTTGTAAATATTTGATTGCTTATTTCTCAAGTATACACGCTGCACTGTAAGCCCATGGCCTAGGTTGACTCTGTGAGAAATCCGATTCTGCGGCCAAGCATGCGTTACTGTTGATGGACATCCCAGTAACGGCACCACAAGTTCAAAGATAAGAGGCCCCAGGGGTTCTCGCTTCCCTGGTTGGCACAGTAATGGCGGTGTGGCTCTTAGGCCTGGTGCACACTAGCCGATTCGTGTCGTTGAAGCTATAAAAAATAACAATAGTAACCCCCATTGCCCCTGTGTGTATCCACATGGGGCATGTGTGTTACTATTGTTATTTTTCAATTCCTACTATTAGTTCACACTCTCCCTATATATATATATTTATTTATGTATCTTGTTCAAATTTTACAATCGATTTTAAACTAACTTCCCGATGAGCTGGAGACTTGGAACTTTAAACATAGATCAGAACTAGATGGCATTGCAATATTAATTCGCTTTCTTGTGTGTCTGTCTGTCTATTTGTCTGTCATTTCATATTTCGCATGACTCGTGCGCAGTACGTTTTTCATTATATCTCGAAAACTATTAACATTACAGACTTGGTTCTTGGATATATGGTTGGCCCATGGGATCATCGAAGCACCCCCATATTTTAGCCATATCTTTGCGCATGCGCAGTACATTTTTCATTATATCTTGAATCACCTAAGTAGGAATTGACTTTAAAATTTTTTTTATATATTACTTGCTATAGCTTCAACAAGACAAATAGGGTAGTGTGCACCGGGCCTTAAGGCCCACTCCCGATGACGGGTCGTACCCCGGTAAAGCGGGTGTTGTCGCATGAGTAACTCGTAATGGGGCTATTACGCGGGCCACAGTGCCGATGAAGTCGTGGCGACCGGTCATTCAACGTAGACCCGTCTGCTAAGGCAGGGCGGGGTGATGGCTTGTTTGTGATTACTGTTGATGGACGGAGTTTTGAGCGATGATTGTAAAAACCGTTTTGAAGAAGCAGTTGTTAACTATGCTGTAAGGAAGCAACATGTTTCCACTCGGGTCAATCTCTTGCACCTCACCGGATCACTTGCACATGTATTTCTAGGCAAAAATGTTTGTTGTAGTACGCTCTACCACACCTTAAAGTTTTGCTCATGCGTTTTTGAGTGACATTGTATTTTTTGTGTTCCTGTCTCTCTCTGAGTTTTTTTTTTTTTTTTTTTTTCTCCTCGCATGATCGGAATTCACATTCACGTGCTTTTCGCTTTGGATATCACTTAAACCAAATCACTCGCTTCAACACCGCACTGTCCTTCTAGAATTGCAGAAACAATGCCAGTCTTCGCCTCGCAGTCCCGTTCGGTCATTTATCGCCGCTTTCCAACGGAGGGGCGTTGCAGTTAAGGCAGTCGTTAAGAAGCGGGCGAGGGCCCTAAGGAGGCCCCGGGGGCCCTTCTTATTTGCGAATCTGCCTGTTCGGGAGAGGATTTCCATTGGACAAGACTTTATGAAGAGTCTTCACTCGCTCGTTCGACCGGAAATCGATGCGAGGAGCGCGGGGGACCGCGAGAAGAAAGGATGGAAACACTTGTTTACGCCCTTCCCTGGGCTGTTTGGATAAAGAAGCGCTTCTTCTCCCTCGCGAAGGAAACTCTCTCACAATCTTTCGGATTGTTCGGTATTCGTAAAGGTAAAGATAAAACCAGCGGGAGAGAGTTCTCCCCTCAACTTTCCCATTAAATTCATCCTCCAAAACAGACCCCTCTTTGAAAACCTTTAAACCCATCTAAAGGATGATGGCGATTCATCGATAGCCTCAAAAACCCAAAAGCTTATTCTATTCAAAATCGTGTAGTGCGATAATTTTCAATATCCTTAGCAATGTAGAACATATTTTAGTGCGTTTTTTATCCAGACTTTTAGAACTGTGACTGTGACCAATCTCAACAGTTATTTGCACTTTTGATACACCAGGACTTGAGGTACACGATTAAGAACAGAACAGCTTTTATTTTTATCATTTTATGCTTATAAATGAATAACAAAAGTTTAAAGATACGATCGAGTTCTTTTTTTACAAGTATACTTGTCGTTTTTGAGCATTGATCAACTAATGTTTTGTTTTTTACTTTTTTTTCTTTCTCCCTTTTTTATATTGTTTAATTCTGGTTTAGTATTATCATAAATATTATCAACTTCCTTATTACTTCCCCCCCCCCTTTGTTTTTAAAAAAATTGCCATTTATCTTCTGTTTTTTTTTTAAAGTATTGCTCTTTTTTAGTGTAAATACCGTTCAGAGTTCACGTACTTACTGTGTTTACAGTGTTCGTTTGCTCATTTTTATTTTCATTGTACATGAAATGTATTCTTTTCATCTGTGTATCCTCGGCACTTTAACTAGCCGATATGTAATTTTTTTTCGATCCTTAATAAAGGTGACGTTTCTGTACCCATCCAACCGTTCAGTAGTCATAATGGTTACAGGCACGGGGGTCGGAGGGCGGTGTTCTATACTTACGCAATATGGATCATTCGATGGTTCCGTGACAACGGTGATTCCCGGTATAGCGAAGAGATGTCTCCGTTGGCCCGATTGAAGTCGAAACTTGACACAGATCTGCAATTGTAGCGATAAGACCACTCATCTAATTTCTTTGATGCATCCTGCTGTGCTTTTCTTCATTGCGTTCACCTACACGCGAAACTGGTGTCACTTTTCAGTGATATTAAGGGGGCATACGACTCTTAAACCTCGGAAAAATGGTGGGAAACTGTCAAATTCGATACATTATATCTCTGAAACAATGCAATTCACAAACTCCCTCTTTTACTTTCTCGTCTACGAAGTATAGAGAAGAAAGTATTGTAACCGTCAAAAAATTCGAACTCGAGATGTTGACGAATCTCCACGTTTTAGACCTCCCTGAGTCCGAAAAACGCAATTTTGGAATTATGTCTGTGTGTCTGTGAACACGATTACTCGAAAACTATTAGAGCTACGGGGATGAAATTTGATATGCGGTCTTTAAACATAATTTGTAGGTTTCTATCCAATTTTGGACAAAATCCGTCAACGGGAAGTCTGTCTGTCTATCTGTCCGCGGTTTTGCGAACACTATAACTCAAAAACTTGAATATCTAGATGAATAAAATTTGGTACACAGTTTTATCGTCATGAATGTAGGTCCGTATCAAATTTTGGGCCAAATCCGACAAAAGGTTGACTGTCTGTCGGTCTGTATAAGCGCATCTCCAACGAGTCCGCCATATCCACGCGCATGCGTATTGAACGCAATCTTCTGTGCACGATATTTATTGACTCCTGCTCCGCGCTTTTTTTCATCCTATTCTCCATGCTCATGCGTACTTGGTAGCAATCTGTGCACGCGGAAGGATTGTCCTTGAGCCAAGAAAGAGTAGAAATCGGTATTCATTTAATCGGAACGCATCTCTTCGAATTTGATTTTTTACCTAAATATTTTCTGATAGTCATTGGATCCTGGGTTACAGTAGGTTCGAATTTTTTTATCCACGCGGGGGGAGGGGAAACAGCACCTTTTTCGAGAAGTATGCGAGAAAGTTTAGGGGAGACCACTCCCGCTGGTTTTCTTGAAAAATATCTGTTCTTTCTCTTATAGTACACACATTTTCAAACTTTCATATTGGTATGGGTTTTTTTTGAGAGAGTAATAAAGGGGCCGTTCAAATATTACGTAAGCATGTTTTTTGTATTTTTTTACTCCCCCCTGGTCAGCAAAAATAAGGAAATCGCAACCCCCCCGCTCATAATTACGTAACCAAACTGCAACCCCCCCCCCGTTCTTTTTTTTTTTACAAAACGTATAACAGTAATAATCTAATTTAAAAAATTTTAGGACTTAATTCAAATAAAAAACTCTAACTCAGCTTAAAATGAAAAAAGCTCAACTTAAAATAATAAATGTAAGTTTAATTTCCTTACAATATCAGATTTAAACTTACAAAAATCAAGTTTAATTTTCTTTTGCGAAATTTAACTTTTTTTCAAATTTAATTTTTTTAAATTAAATTATTTGTGCAACTTACAAGAGATTTTCGGAAATAAAGTGATTTTAATGTCTTACGTAAGCATCACTCATACTCCCCCTCCCCCCTTGTCAGCAAAAAGAAGGAAATCGCAAACCCCCTGCCCCCCTTCGGTGCTTACGTAATATTTGAACGGCCCTTTATTTGTGAGCACCTACTATAATACATTTTTCCTTCTCGGAAATTCCCGGGAGGTAAGAGCCCGGAAATCAGAAACCCTAAGGGGTATGGTGTTGCATTTATGGCCCCTCATCATACTTTACTTTTAAAATGGCATACGAGCAGTAATGTTGGCTCCATGGCGCCCCTTTTAACTGGCTCTCGGGACATCTATAACCCTCCTGCACCCCTGTCATTACTCCACTGGACTATCAACTTCATCATGTTAAAATTTCATCAATTTGTAAATGATTGTTTTCCCTTTTTTCCCTTAAATTGATATGAACTACTTTTAATTTTATAGGAGTCTTCATTGCTTTTTCAAACGTACTTTAAGTACAAAGGCAAAAACCATAAAAACGTTACCCCGTCCTGCCTAAGCATCCGGGTAATACATGAAAGACCGGCCGCCACGACAGCATATTCAGGCACTGAGGTTCCTGCATTATAGCCCCCATTACGAGCACCTCATGCAACAAACCCCCTTTTTACCGAGGTACGACCGTCTTCGGAGATGGGCCCAAAGAGCCAGATTTTTAAGAAACCAGAGTTCCTTTCCAAATTTAGATTAAAAATTTATTTATAAAACAGGTTCTCGTTATATAGGTTTTATAAAATTTTTAACGCGTTCTCTGATGAACTTGACATTTTTAATATGTCTCTAGGTGCTTTTAAGTCGAAATGTTTGCATCTTTTAAATACACGATATGTTTTATTTTGCCTTTCTACAACATTTTAGATTTTTACGCTATTTGATTTTCCGTGTTCTTATGTATTCGACCCGTTTTTTGGCGCCGTGTTTGATTTATTTTTACCTTGAGTGTTGCATATTTTTTTTTAATCTCGAGTGTGTATTTACGTTTTTAAACTTTTAAACTCCTGGTGTGTTTTTTATTAGACTCGGTATTTGCGTGTTTTTACTTTTTGACCCTTGCTTTTTGGAAATGAACTTTAAATTTAAAAAAAAATACGGCTTTTGGTGTCATAGTGTGTCTTGAAGTTTTGTGATTATGTGTTTTCGTTTTCAATTATATATACGTTTGCGTAAGTTTTATGATTTTTTTGTATTCTCTGTGGTCTACTTTTTGCTTTCTAAGCCATATATATATTTATTTTTATTTTTTCTTTACTCATTGTGACTTTTGTTCTTTGTGTGTTTGTCAGCACTCTGTAAATGGAGTTTTCTCTGTAGTGTGCTTTTCTTTAAAATAAATAAATAACTAAATCACCATTATTGTGCCATCGGGTTGACGAGAGCCTGCTTACTTATACGGCAGCCTCTCATCCGTGAACTCGCGATGCCCCAGAAGCCGGACAAAAGACACTCATGCTTTTTCCATCTAAGGCAGGACTTCTTAAATTTTCTCCTCAGTTGACCCATCTGGGCAGTCAAATTCTTCGGCAATCCCATTTTCGTTAAAAAAATTTCTCATCGACCCTGAAGTTCAAAATTGAATAAGAAAATGAAGTATAAGTGACAATGGACGTAAGGAAATTAAAATCGAAAGAATTATTTAGAAAATGTAAGTCAAAATTCCTTTAACTGTTTTTGCTTACAATGATTACAAAAACACTGCAATTGCTTTTGCTTACAAAAGCATAGAAGTGTCTGAAAGAAAGGTACGACAGCCTATCATCTGTGAACTCGCGGTGTTCGACTTATGACACACACAAACATCTATTGCATCTAGATCCACCACCCATTTGCCTAAAATGGCGTGCAATTCTTTCGGTCCGTCATATTTCATGTGAATACTTTAAATACCGCATTCTGCGAATAAAATACTTTGGAAATGTTTATCCAGCATTGGGGGATGTAATAGGGGTATCTAACCTTAGCAACGCGTTTACATTTGTTCATGACATATATTTCATGATTAGTATTTAATTTGTTTAAATTTCTTAGATCAGGGGATCTCAACCTTTTTTCCCTCGTGTATCCCTTGATTAGCCTTTTTTATGTTCGCGTACCTCCTACTGTCACCCCCCCCCTCCAAGCATCCGCCCATGCAAAGAAGTTTCTATCAATAACGTTAAGGGCTTAGATAAGCTTCAGAGTCAAATGACTCGAATTTATAACACTTGCAGGACCGAGTTTTGATTTTACATTTTATTTCATAACGGATGAAATAAGTATTGTAATAATTTCGCATTAATTATAAGGATATCTAAAAATTGAATTTCCTTTTTCTTTCTTATTTTGAGGGAAGGTTTAGAACTTGCGCATCTTTCAATTTTACCTTCCACATGAAGTTGGGAAAACAAAACATTTTACACGAACTTCGGGAGAAAAAATTCTGTAACATTTTGAATCCCTTCTGTTTTGTTGTGCCCGCCATTACCGATTTTGAGTTCGCGTGCCCCCGACTGGTCCAGGCGTACGCGTACCAGAGGTTGGGAGCCTCTGTCTTAGATCATCACTACACACCTAAAATATTTACCTATAATTTCAATTAAATGTAATTTGTATTTTAAATTATTGTGTGTTTGGCTCAGTTTTCGACCATGTGTCATAAAAAAATCAATCAATTAATTTTCAAACTTACTAACTTAGCACAGTGAGTATACATTAGGCATATTATTTTGCATACATATTATTTTGTATACTTATTATTATATATATACATATTATTTACATCGCGTACATATTATTATGTATATACATATTATTTACATCGCAGACATATTATTTTGTATCGTCACATTTTGGAGGTGAAAGTCAAACGGAGACGTGAAGTGAATGAAGATTCGAACCTTGCCTTAGAAAGGTGCAGAAATAAAAGGCCGGGAAGCCTGATTACAGCCTCAAGTCCTAAACATTGCAGGGTATTAATGCTTCAGTTTTTATTCGTCTGTCTTTACATTATTTTTTTAAAATCTACTCTTAACTATACAGCAGTGATAACGTGCATAAAAAAATGCAGATAATATCGTCGCAACCAAGAACGTGTATAGCCTCAGTAACTAAAACAATGAAATATTGGGTTGTGAAATATATCTACAAATATTTTTTTAAACTGGGAGAGAAAATGAAACGAGAGAAAAAAAAAGGTACTGAAATAAAATTGATATAACTTCATTTAATTAATTAAAAATCTAATTAAAATTTTTAAAAAACGCTTTCTCAGTGAGCACCTACTACCAAAGAAGTAACTATATGCCAGAAAAATAGTTTGGTACTGCTAACTAGTAGCTTAGACTGCTTAGCTGGTAGCTTAGACTGCTTAGCTAGTAGCGTAGACTGCTTAGCTAGTAGCTTAGACTGCTTAGCTAGTAGTTTAGACTGATTAGGTAGTAGCTTAGACTGATTAGGTAGTAGCTTAGACTGTATTACGTATTGCTGCCATCACTTAATCTCTCGTTGACTTTTTACCTACAAAAAGCTCAATGCTGGACGGACAGAAGTACAGATAATGTGTGTATTCCAGCCAAGTTAAGGTTTGAGATTGATTTCTTACGTGATAATGTTTGTAGTCCAAGTTACTGATAACGATCTGAGACGAAATATTCACATTATGCCGTCGTTTGGTGGTGCAGTCAGCGAGGGGTTCAACAAATAAATACTCCCTGCCCTCGGCGTCACATAATGCACTTGGTACTTTGCACTTTTCAGTAGAAGCCATCAATAAATGTCATTATGCCCTTCCGGCGTCAAGCATGCACTTGGTACGGTACTTTTCAGTAGAAGCCATCAATAAATAAATATTATGCCCGGGCGTCACATGCGACCGGCCGGTACTTTTCTAAAGCAGAAGCTTCATCAAATCACATACACTTTGGTACAAAATTTTCGCAGAAGCCGATCAATAACAATATTGATGCCCGGGCGTCACATACACTTGGTACTTGGTACTCTTTCAGTAGAAGCCATCAAATCACATATTACTGCTATACGGTACTCTTCAGTAGAAGCCATCAATAAATAAATATTATGCCCTCGGGCGTCACATGCACTTATACGGTACTTCTTCAGTAGAAGCCATCACTAATAAATACATGCCCCTCATGCTCAAGCATGCACTGGTACGGTAATTTTCAAAGAAGCTTACCAACTCACATACATCATACGGTACTTTCAGTAGTAGCCATCAATAAATAAATATCTCCACCCTCGGCGTCACATGACTCTGGCAATGGTACTTTTCAGTAGAAATAATCAATAAATAAATATTATGTCTCTCGGCGTCAAATGCACTTGGTACGGTACTTTTCAGTAGAAGCCATCAATAAATAAATATTATGCCTCGGCGTCATTACGCTGCACTTTGGCATGGCACTCTTCAGTAGAAATAACAATAACAAATATTATGCCGCGTCAAATGCACTTGGTAATGGTACCTTTCAGTAGAAGAAGCCATCAATAACAATACAGCCCGGGCGTCACATACACTTGGTACGGTACTTTCAGTAGTAGCCATCAATCAATAAATATTATGTTCTCGAGTCACATACACTTGGTACGGTACTTTCAGAAGCCATCAATCAATAAATACCCTCACCGGCGTCACATGCACTTGGTACGTGGTAATTCAGTAGAAGCTATTATCAACAAATAAATATTATCCCCTCGGCGTCACATGCACTTAAATGGTACTTTTCAGTAGAAGCCATCAATCATCAAATATTATGCTCCCTGGCTCATGTTCTTTGGTACGGCAATTTTCAGTGAAGCCATCAATCATCAACACCCTGCCCTCGGCGTCACATGCACTTGCAATGGTACCAGTAGAAGCCATCAATAAATAAATATTATGCCCTCGGCGTCACATGCACTTGGTAATGGTACTTTTCAGTAGAAGCCATCAATAAATCAATAAATACCCCGTCTCTATGTCACATGTAATTTGGTACGGTACTCTTTTTCAGAAGCCATCAATAACAATTTGGCTCCCTCGCATGTCAAAGTACTGGTAATGGTAATTTTCAGTAGAAGCCATCAATCAATAAATATTATGCCCTCGGCGTCACATACACTTGGTAATGGTACTTTTCAGTAGAGCCATCAAATCGCATACACTTGGTACGGTACTTTTCTAGTAGTTTACCTAATAAATAAATATTATTCCCTGGGGTCACATATACTTGCGGTACTTTTCAGTAGCTATTCTATCGCGGAGTACACTTTAGCACGGAATCCACTATTTGCATCACACTTTTAACCCAAAATTTTTTTATAGTAATGGGTCGCCATACTAGCTGTGAATTTCTGTCATGTGATACAGATGCATAAATGGTCACTTATTTTTCTTGCTCAAAACGGGACATGTAATTAATTTTAGGTATTAAAGGTCTATTCAAGAAAACGTGATATTTCTTCAGTTTTATTTATTAAGAGAAAGAGCGGAATGAATTTGTGAAATAAATAATTTATGAGGTTTTAGTTTTTCAAAAAGAATATTTAGTTCAAATAAAATGAAATTGGCTGATTTACAAATTAACTTGACAATTAACATTGCGCAAGAATTAAGACTTGCACCGTGTTTTTCGCTGTCCGCAACTTATTCATAAAAAATATATATATCATGGGTTCATTAGTGCCGAGCAGACATTGAATATATTCCAATAATTACACGAAAGTGGCGATTCAAATTGCTGATGAAAGTGTTTGAACAATTCCATGAATGGTTGAAACATTTCCAGTGTTCGATTCCTGCTCATTTTGCAGCGTAATGTAAGCTAAAAATAAGTGAGCTAACATGTTCCGACCGACTTGTACATACATGAGTATCGGGCTGCACATGCCCCATCATCGTCACTCTACTAGGCACTACGGTTAGATTTTACATATTACATTTTATTTTTCGCGCCTTTTTTAATTGTTTTTTTTTTCTTTCTTGAAAACGGAACATTCCTGGCGCCCCTGAAGCTGCGTACTTCGCACAGACTACTCTAAAACCGGGACCTATGGTCACATTAAGGATGCAAATAGTTCAGATTACAACCTGTGAACTACTACCAGGTAGTGGCTTCCTTAGGTTTAGCAGTCTGCTTACTACCTACAGTCTGTTACTACCTAACTCTCAGCTAAGCTACCACCAAT
>BGPR01034368.1:0-14938 GCA_013235015.1 Araneus ventricosus
AAACGTGGAGATTCGTCAAAATCTCGAGTTCGAATTTTTTGACGGTTTCGTATACGAGAAAGTAAAAACATGAATGTTCTCATTTTTACTTTCTCGTATACGAAGTATACAAAGAGAAAGTATTGTAATCGTTAAAAAATTCGAACTCGAGATTTTGACGAATCTCCACGTTTTAGACCTCCCTGACTCCGAAAAACACAATTTTGGAATTATGTCTGTCTGTGTGTGTGTCTGTGAATACGATAACTCGAAAACTATTAGAGCTAAGGGGATGAAATTTGGTATGTGGTCTTTAAACATAATTTGTAGGTTTCTATCAAATTTTGGACAAAATCCGTCAACGGGAAGTCTGTCTGTCTGTATGTTCGGGGTCATGCGAAGCTATAACTCAAAAACTTGAAAAGCCAGATGGATAAAATTTTATACACAGTTTTATCGTCATGAATGTAGGTACGTATAAAATTTTGGGCCAAATCCGTCAAAGGGTTGACTGTCTGTCGGTCTGTATAATCGCATACTTGTTCAGTCTTGAAACTAACTCCCTGCGCATGCCTACTAGTGGCAATGAGTGTGCAAGGAAGGGACGCTCCGAAACTTGGCAGTTTGCCAAAAACAAATTCTGGAGTGATTTTGTAAGGAAGCAAACATTTAGGGAGTCTCGCCAGGTCCTGTTGCGCAAAAGAATGAGCAGAGGATTTGAATTTGTTTTGATCCTTCAAACCACGCGTGGTTCCAACTTTGGTTTCCTTGCGACGGAAGTTTATTTGACGCCTTTTATTATTCTAGTTTTCTCTACATGTGTTAGGAGTATACGAGAAAGTTTAGGGGAGACCACTCCCGCTGGTTTTTTCTGGACTTATCCGCATTGGCGACTCAATCATAACTGAGTATATCATCCAACTGCGCACTGTAAATTAACAGTGATTATCATTGCACATTGTTGTGCTGTGAAGTTACGACGGTTTTACTATCTCCTATACCAAGCATATAAAAAAATGCACTTAATCGCCTATAAATTCAACTTTGGAATTTGGATTAATCTTGTTTTAGAGTCTGAAAAAAAGCCCTCTTTTAGAAATACAGTCGGACCTCTATTTAACGAAGTCGCTAAATCCCGGAAAAAAGTTCGTTATATGGAAAATTCGTTAAATAGAGATTCACCTTTTAAAATACTTTAAACTACGCAAAACAGATTTTAAATTCAAAAGCACTAAATATTATTAAAAAAGTAATTAATACACCTTTATTTTGTAAATTAATATCTATTTGTTTTGTATATTTTACCCATCAAAAAGAAATCTGCAAGGAAAACAAGAATGAAACAAAATATTGTCCGGGAATACATTGCATTTTCAATTTTAAAAAATAATTTTATATTAAAATTATTGAATCTTAGCATTTCATCATACGAAGGTTTGTTGATTTCTGCATCATTATCATTTCCATCTTCATCATCTTCGTCTTCATCGCAATTCGTTGCTGTATTGTTTTCATTTTTCACACTGTCCACTGCTCAAAAAAAAAAAAAAAAAACTGCCTCATCCACATCTTCATAGACACATAAAAAACTTTTAAACGTTTTGAACAAGAATTTGATGAATCTTAATTTTGTATCTTATCACGATTTTTTTTATTATGGTTGATAAGCTGTTTGGTGGAATACCAAATTTTAAAGCATTATCCTTTTTTTTTTCACGCCTTTATCCACCTCATGAAGAATTAAATTTTTTTCTTTGATGCTCAAGCACTTTCGCTTTGTCGTTTTCTAGCTTCAAGGTCATTGATCACCATAAAATGTGTTAAAAGAAAGATTGTTTGAAATGTTTAGAAATATTTTGAGAAATAGGGAGATAAAAATATTGGATCGCAAGAAAAAATTCGTTAAATAGAGAATGCACTTCGCTATTTGGAGGTTATTTTACAAAGAAATTCGCAAAATGTTCTTGGTTCCAAGAAAAAGTTCGTAAAATAGAGAAATTCGCAAAATAGAGGTTCGTTAAATAGAGGTTCGACTGTATATTCATCTGTGTTCGATTAGAGTAATTCAAAAACGGGACGAGCTATAAGGATGAAACTAAAATTGATGAAACTAAGGATATTTAGATTAAAATTGCAGATATTGATCAAATTTTAGACGAAATCCGCTAAAGCGATGTCTGTATATTAGTCCGTGGCCATTTGAATATAATAACTAGAAACGCCAAAGGGCTAGATGGGTGAATTTTAGTGTTTGATCTTTACACCAAAATTAAAGATTTGTATAAAATCTTTGACCAAATCCGTCAACGGATCTACAGTCTGTCCGCCTGTGTATGAGAACATGATGAATGAAATTTGGCATGTGGTCTTTTGCACGAAAATTGCCGATGCGAGTCGAAAAGTATTTTTTGAAGGGAAGAAGGCCAAAACGGATACTCGATTCTCTTCTCTATAATACAAGGCTAAAGACAAAACATGGCATACTATGTTAAGTATGTAGAGAGTCGAAGAGAGAAGACTCCTGTTGATTGAGCAATGGGTTCCGAAATCAAGGTGACGCTGCGCATTTGATGTGTATCAGGTAAGCGTGAATCAACCTCCTTCTGCTTGAACATGTTTACTTGCATCAGTAGTCTGACTTAAGAAATTTCGAAGAGATATACAAGCCCATTTCAGAGAAAGGATTAATTAATAAACATTAAAAGAAAAATGATTTAGTCTGCTGATATTGAGTGCTTTATAAATGTGTTTTTATACCCTGTCATAAAGAAAAGTCCTGAATTAATCGAAAATACATTATTTTAATCCTTTCAGGCGCACAAGCAATTTATTTTTCATCGAGAAAACGATATCAGTGGGTGTACAAATCCATAAAATGAAAAGTTAGAACTGGTCTGCGTTCTGTTGTCTTCATATGATACTAAAAACGCATTTTTCTTATAAATCAACTAAAAACTACTGCCTGGCTAAAAAAAAAACTTTAAAAACGTGGTTTCGAAAGGAAACCACCGCCTCTGAAAGGGTTATGAAAGAATAATTTTCAACTTTCGGGGCGGGAAATAACAAAAGGAGTACGAGATATCTTGTAAAAAAGTTTTTAACGTAGGACTACGTTCCTCCGATTGGGTCTCAGGAAGGAATTCGATTCACACGTCAAAACGCCACAAAAAACGTTGTATGGGAGATCCTCTATATCTCGGTAACAACATATGTTAAAAACATAACTAATGTCTTGTTTTAGAGATAAAGGGTAACAACAGAAGTTACAAAAAAAAATTGAAAATCGGAAAAGAGTCACTCGAGTAAAGTACTCCTATGCCTCTAACATCAGCGGCTGTTTGAAGACAGCCTCCCGTCATTTTTTTAATTGATTATTCAAATCAAAATAAGAGAAAAAACTTTCCGTTAATTCAAAAATGTAACGTCATCCGTAAAAATAGATAATTATATATAATTATCACAAAAGTATTTCAACCTTAATGATTTTAATCACAGCAGCATATTTTTACTTTCTCGTATACGAAGTATACAAAGAGAAAGTATTGTAATCGTCATAAAATTCGAACTCGAGATTTTGACGAATCTCCACGTTTTAGACCTCCCTGAGTCCGAAAAACACAATTTTGGAATTATGTCTGTCTGCGTGTCTGTCTGTCTGTGAACACGATAACTCGAAAACTATTAGAGCTACGGGGATGAAATTTGGTATGTGATCTTTACACATAATTTGTAGGTTTCTATCAAATTTTGGACAAGATCCGTCAACGGGAAGTCTGTCTGTCTGCATGTTCGAGGTCATGCGAACGCTATAACTCAAAAATTTGAAAAGCCATGTGGATAAAATTTAATACACAGTTTTATCATCATGAATGCAGGTACATATAAAATTTTGGGCCAAATCTGTCAAAGGGTTGACTGTCTGTCGGTCCGTATAATTTACTTTTGAAGAGAATCCGTTATCTCCACACGCATGCGTACTGCTTACCTCTGTTCCCGTAATACGGTCATCTTGGCTCACCGCCAAATTCTTCTCGAATAAAAGTGAATTAATTATCGAGTGTTTTCTTTTAATTTTTCTTTCACGCCGAAACATTTTCAAGAGTTGCATATTTGAGTGGTATTTTTTTGTATATTTCGTAATACTTTTTCTGAGTGATTTTGAATATTTTTACCTGACAGAACGAGAGAAGCTGTTGCTAAAGAGGAAAGCTAAAGTAACAAACCAAAACTAGTGTCAATTGATTCATCAGTTCTGTTTTTCATGCTTTTTTTAATTTCTTAAGCACTCTGCCAATGTGCATGATATTTTCAACTTCAACTATCGGTAGTAAATTTGTAACAATCAGATCGGAGATATTGCTGGCAAGCTAAAAGGCTGCTTAGATGTGTGCAAATCTTTTAGTATCTTACATTAGATAATTGAAATTTGGTATGTGGTCTTCTAATTTATCCACGCGGTGGGAGGGGAAACAGCACCTTTTTGGGGAAGTATACGAGAAAGTTTAGGGGAGGCCACTCCCGCTGATTTTCTCTGCATACAGGCTTGTACAATTGCTGCGCTAGTTAGCTATTAACGTTTCATTCCTCTCGCGTAGCTTATCTGTACAATCACCTTATAGATCGTTTCACTCTCTAATCACACGTAGCCACATGTTCTAAAATGAGAGGGACTTTCGCAGATAACCATTGCAGTTTAATTCAAATAAACAATCGTCCCGGACGAGCCAGGACAATCATAAATTTTGACAGTGTTCCTACAGAACAAGCGTAAAGTATTTGTTTCAAATTTCATTTAAACCTTCCATAATGGCCTCGATTTCACTTAAAAGTTAATAGACAATATTTAATAAAACATTAATTAAATTTAACTTTTTAAAAAGTTTGTTATTCCAAGTTAATTTTAAAATGTAAATTTTTCTCTCAACTTTTGTTTATTCTTATAAAGATTCCAGGCATCCCAGATAAGCCAGAATAGTCCCAATTTTAATATCTTTATCCTGAATTTATAATAATTTGAATGATGTGTCGTTTTATTTTTAACCGGAAAACGGTTCATATTAAGAAATCAAAAAGATTCATTTAGTTCAATTTTTAAAAATTAGCTTCTGAAGAATTCCTTTCCAATTTTACTATTCATAGGATATAGTCGCCATGTTTTAGAAACCTTAGTTAAATATAGTAATTTCTTTTAATATTAATTAATTTCGAATGTAGGTTTAGTTTAGTTGGTATATTAACGTCCCGTTTTGAAACAACACGAAGGCTATTTTGGGACGGACCTCGTAATTTGGAACCGCGGTCAGATGACGAGGACGGCACCTGAGCTGGCATCCCACCCTCAAACTTCCGCACCACACCAGCGAGAGGACATTTGGCCAACTACGTATGATTTAGCATACAACAGACCCATGTACATGGCGGATATTCAGTGGAATAGGGTTTCGAACTTGGAATCCTCCGGCCCGGAAGTCGAGACCTTACCACTAGGCCACCGCGGCCCTATTCGAATGTAGGCTAGTGTTATCATTAATGTAAATGGTAAAATAACCAGACGTGTCAGATCAACTGGGACAGTCCCGGTTTGACATCCCTCTCCCAATGTCTTGAGCAATGGCGGCTCGTCCATTAGGGCTGCAGAGTTATTTCAAAACTTTTATTTTCGTTTTTATTCCAATTGGCTTACTTTTCAACTTAAAAAGCTCAATTATAATCGAAAATGGCAAAATGTAATAAAAAACGTGAAAGTTTAGTTATATTAACGTCCCGTTTTGTAGCAACACGAGGGCTATAAAAAAACGTAAAAGGAAGACGGAAAATAAATAAAAAATTAAGAGAGAGACAGATCAGAGCTGCAGAAAGTTTTGTCCCTCCTAGAATCAAAATTTCCCGCATTCAGCAACTCGGTGCTCTCTATCGGAAGAAAAAAGCAACCCTTTCTTCCATTGAAATTCGAACCCCGCGAGCTGCACTCTGGAGCAGCTCTCGCTTGGCGCGACTTCCTCATTTGGCCTTTTTTCGCTTTCTCTCAGTAGTCCAGTCGTAAGTAGTTTTTTTTAAATCAAATTCTGGAGGAGTTGTAATTTTTTGCTCCTTCATCTTTTTGGGGTGCTGATTACGAATCTGAGGTTTGCCACCAAAACTTTTTTGTTGGGATTTTATTTATATCCATAAAACATGAAAAAAAATTTGTCCCAGATTTTTGTATAACTCAAAAATGATCAATTTTTAGTATGTCATCATTATATACCAAAATAATCAGCATACATACATAACCCACGCCGACCGACCGGTTTAGAGTCAGCAAGGATCGACAGGGAAGAGTCAGACCAGCCACGAAAGAAGTTACAATTAAAAGACCTGCCTATTTGGAGGGAATGGATTACAGAGCTACGTGCAAAAAGAAAAAAAAACACAAATACAAACAAAAACATATACAACACAAAAACACCAACGGTGCTACAAAGCAAAACTAACGTTGTAAAACACAAGAAAAAAAAGGGTAATAATAGTAATAAAAAACAGAAACTTCATCAAAGGATTACTTGCATAACAATAACAAATATGTATACTTTGACTGCAGTAAATTAATGTACAGAAGTTAAATACAATTCAGATCACAAACGCTACAAATCATCACAAATTTAGCATAAAATTTCCTACAACTTAGTTCAATACAACTTCTGCAGCACTGCTCGTTTCTGATTTGACGAGCCGCCACTGGTCTGGAGATTCCCGGATTCGCAAACTCTGGTCAATTTAGTTTAACTCAAAATTGTTTCATTCCGAATTTTAAATTTCTCGTTATAATGCAAATGCCATAGTGACTTTCTCTCTCTTTTGGATTTCAACTAAAAAAAATTATATGTTTAGAATAAAGTATGTTTTTGAAAAAAAAATGAGCGATTCCTACAGTTTTATATTTTTGCTTCAACAGGCATAGCAAAGCAATAAGCAATCCAGGTAAGAAATGCGTTTTATGTATCTGAATCGAAATTCGATCAAATATAAAGTTCGAATAAGGTTTGAACTGCCTTCAAAATTCTACCCGACGAATGGACTTGTAAAACAAGGGAAGCGGTGAGCGATCAAGGCCAGGAAGATTCGCCTGACATTGGAATACGCAAGCATCCAAACAAAATAAATAAAACTCGTGTAATTAAAAAGCCCAAACATGTGGAAACAACGGTCTCTAGTCAACTTAATAGCGACTCCGGACTTGTTTTCATAATTCTTATTTTCTCGAATACGCATAGAGACTGACTATGTGTACAACATACAAAGAAATATTAAAATTGTTGAGAATTCGACCTGGAGATTTTGTTGAAAATCCACGTTTCAAACCTCCTCGGGTCCAAAAGGACCATTTTTTGAAACCATTTTGTGTCCCTCCGTCTTTCAGACCATGTGTAAGTAAACCAGCGGGAGTGGTCTCTCCTAAACTTTCTCGTATACTTCTCAAAAAGGTGTCATTTTCCCTCTAACTAGGGTTCCCATACGTACCGTATACCATTTGTCCCGTTTGCTTCCTAAACTCTGAGTCATTATAATTTTAAAATGACCTGTTCCCATTTATGATTATGTGTAAAAGGAAAATGCTAATTAAAAAAGTAAAATCAGCTTTAAAGTGTGACTGGGTTAAAAAGGATTAGCTTCTCATCTTTTTTATTATTCTGCGCGTTCATTTTATTAGATTGCTTAAGCTTTATTGATTTTTTTTATCAGAGTAAAATAAGATATTACGTACTCACTGTTTTCATGTTTTATTTATTTAGGACCTAAACGCCCCCGTATCAATGCTTGGCAATTATGGCAAACCTTTCTCTCCGCTTGTTGATAAAGAAAATTCGAACCTACTGAAACCGTGACGGCTCTGCTGAAACCCAGAATGCAACCCTTAGTTTCCTTTAGAGCGCGCCAAGGTCACATTCGCCAAGACGGAAATAGCCTCGCGTCAAACACCGAGCGCCAAATACGTGCTATCCTGCGTTCGCTGACAGACAGACTTCCCTTTGGACGGATTTTGTCCAAAATTTGATAGAAACCTACAAATTATGTGTCAAGTTCATATACCAAATTTCATCCCTTTATCTCTAATAGTTTTCGAGTTATCGTGTTCACAGACACACATAATTCCAAAATTGTGTTTTTCGTACTCAGGGAGGTCTAAAACGTGGAGATTCGTCAAAATCTCGAGTTCGAATTTTTTGACGATTACAATACTTTCTCTTTGTATACTTCGTATAAGAGAAAGTAAAAAGATAACTCACTCGTTTTTTTACCCTGTTCTATGGAATTTCTCAAATAAGTGGAAAGCTTATGAAGCTTTTACAACATTCGCGTTGTTATTCAAGTTGAATGAAAAATATTCGATTTTCTAATTGTTATATTTAATTACGTTTGCTCTGCCAGTAAAAATATTAAATACATTTATTTGTGTGCATGTTATCGTTATAATAAAAATTAATTTTAAAAAAAATTTGGAAATCGGAATCCATATTCTGTATGAAATCTTCTTGACTTTGATATTATTTCAAGAGAAGTGCAATCGTCCCTTTCTTCATTAAATATCTTTTACTGTAGCTTTCGCTTGATGTTTTAGAATAAAAATCTATTGGATTCAGTTTTTTTAGATGGAAATTTAGCTATTTCCAGTCCATGACCTTTGGGGGAATAGTGAGCAAAAAGTTGTTCGGGATATAGAGTGTTAAAGTAATTATTTACCCATGAAATACAAACGTCGCCATTATAAAACTTTCAATAGAAACAGATCCAATTTGACTCCTGCTGAAAAATTAGTTCATTAAAAAAATTATTGGCTTATTTAAACTAAGCAAAAAAAAAAATATTAAAATGAATTTTGTAAACATTGTTTTTCCAATAAAATTCATACAAAAGTCAATCATTTGCAAGCTGCAGCATAGGCGAAATTGTTTTTAACTAGTTCTCAAATGTGACTTTCCTTTGCATTTGATTTTATTATTCCTATCCAATTTTTTAACAAAAAATTATATTGAAAAATACTTCTTGGAGCCAGTAATTTAAAGGTTGATTCTGTATAATGTATAGAATTAACCGAAAAATTCTACAATAACGAACTTAGCTAATTTTTTTTTTAATTTTTCCACTCTTTATCTAATATATTCAAAAGAAATTATATAATTCCTCGAAAATTTCAACAAATAACACAATATTTCCTTTTTTAACTCTTCTGAAGAGCAGCTTCTTTAAGAACCGAAAATCCACTTTTCAAAAATTTCCAATCCTAATATCGTTTCTCAAGCTGGAAAAGATCGTATATCTTAACCTAACATACTGCTATTTGCAGTTACAACAATCAGCTACAAAAACATATAACCTTTCGACATGCGGTTGTATTTTTGCTTTGACAGATTTTGCTACCAGGTGGAAATCACAAAATATCAGATATAGAAAAAATTGAATTTATGACGTACGACCTTTTGAAATGACGATAAGGCACTTACTTTCACAATTGAAATATAAATTTTAAACATTTCATCCAATAACTAAATGTCTTTATACTCAAATTTCAATACAAACCAGCGGGAGTGGTCTCCCCTAAACTTTCTCGTATACTCCTAACACATGTAGAGAAAACTAGAATAATAAAAGACGTCAAATAAACTTCCGTCGCAAGTAAACCAAAGTTGGAACCACGCGTGGTTTGAAGGATCAAAACAAATTCAAATCCTCTGCTCATTCTTTTGCGCAACAGGACCTGGCGAGACTCCCTAAATGTTTGCTTCCTTACAAAACCACTCCAGAATTTGTTTTTGGCAAACTGCCAAGTTTCGGAGCGTCCCTTCCTTGCACAGGCATTGCCACTAGTAGGCATGCGCAGGGAGTTGAACAAGTATGCCATTATACAGACCGACAGACAGTCAACCCTTGGACGGATTTGCCCAAAATTTTATACGGACCTACATTCATGACGATAAAACTGTGTATAAAATTTTATCCATCTGGCTTTTCAAGTTTTTGAATTATAGCGTTCGCATGACCTCGAACATACAGACAGACAGACTTCCCGTTGACGGATTTTGTCCAAAATTTGATAGAAACCTACAAATTATGTTTAAAGACCACATACCAAATTTCATCTCCGTAGCTCTAATAGTTTTCGAGTTATCGTGTTCACAGACAGACATGATTCCAAAATTGTGTTTTTCGGACTCAGGGAGGTCTAAAACGTGGAGATTCGTCAAAATCTCGAGTTCGAATTTTTTGACGATTACAATACTTTCTCTTTGTATACGAGAAAGTAAAAAGTTAAAAATATTAAAATTTGGATAATTTTTCCCATTAATGCTCCTAAACGATCACCAGAAACTAATAAATTTTTAATCCGATGTGTATTTCAGTAGCTTCCTTTCTTAAATGATCAAAAACATTTAATTTTAGAATGAAGTGACATTTATTAGAATAAAATACATGTCCTTTCTTTTCACATTATTAAAATAAGAAGTAATGACTATATGTCATTCTTGATCGAAACAATAAGGCAACTTTATTAACTCTGGAGGAAAAATTCAGCATGCTATGGCATTGTTCAAATGCAGATAACTTATTATAGAGTAATCGTTTACCCTTGAGTGCTCTCATTATATGCTTAATCAAAGGTATACTCCCGGCACCCGAGACACTTAAGAATCAAGGGTGGATACTTGAAGGAAAGTAACAGGCATAATGAGGAAAAAGTTAATAAACGAAATTCTCATCATGATCTATCGTTTCTAAAATTATCAGGGATTCTCTGGAAATTTTTGTAGCTTTTGCGATATTTCCTTTGAACAAATGTCTCACCATTTTCTTTTAATTAACTAAATTAATTTATTTAATTGTCTTCTTAGAGCCTTGCCCTCTGAATTATACAAAACATAATAGTGTTACAAACATGGAAAGTCGCTTCCCAGCAATGTGAGTCTTATGGTTGGGAAGAGAGTTTTACAGGAATAAGTATGGGATGACTAGCAGCAGCCACGTCTGGTCCCCTGACCTTGGCGACAAAATTGGCGACGAAATATGGGATCTCAAAGGTGCTGGAATCTTCTCGATATTTCCATTAGGAGAGAAGATACGCATGAATGTACTAGATAATTCCATGTGACGTCACGGCCTGCCGGGGGAAACTATATAAAGGAGAGCGCTTGGATGACGGTGCGTGTGTTGGTCGACTGGGATCGCCTTGAAGCGCGAACATCTTTGGAGTTCTATCCGCTGTGCGAGCTAGTAAACTGTTAGACGCCGAGTGGTAGGAGTATTGATCCATTGGGAGCGACTTTAGAGCTTCTTCTGCAGTGCGAGCTAGGAAGCTAGTGAGCTGAGCGCTATTGAAAGTGCTGTTATTGTCGTTATTAGTTATTTGCTGACTGTTTGTGTTGCTAAATATCAAAGTGCTGAACTGTTATTACCTGTGAATTGTTGTCTATTTACATTGCTATTCTGTGCAAGAACTATTGTTTCCTGTACCTGTGCTACGTGTTTTCCTGCATATTTGTAAATAAACCTTCATTCTTCATTATCCTGCGTGTTGGACTGTTTACACCATACACCCACTGAAAGACTTTTGCAACAATAGAGACTTCCATTTGTTAGTGCAAAATCAGAGGCGAATGTTGTTCGAAATATGGAAGTTTGTATATGTTGCTCGAATGCTGTCGTTGACAGTGATCCGAGGATACAATATCCACGGTTACAAAATATGAGGATGTGTCTAGCACATAACCTTTAGCCTATGTTAAAAATATTGCTTTTTTTTGAAAATTAATAAGAAGACAGAATTTTTACTTCTGGTTATATTTCGTAAAAAGCAAAAAAAAAAAAAGTCCATGCGAAGCTTCGTTTAAATTTCACAAATTTTTAAGTGATCCTAATGAGTGTTAAGTCATTCAATGTTACTGAGCCCCGTTCCTACCGAAGGAAAAGGACCTAAGGAGAAAACGAACAAACAATATGAGGTGATTTTCCGGTCAGGCACATAAACACCAAAAAGAAGAGAATGGTTCTTCGGCTCATGGCAATAAAGGGCATGTCATGAAGGAAGTCATTAAGACTTGAATGTCACTATTTTGGACTGTTATAGACCATTTCTAGGAAGATCCACCAATAAATGGGCGGCTCTTGCTCAAAGCAATCATTGATTGGCTTAAAATAACGAAATTCAAAGATCCAAAACTACACGAATCTTAGCCGTAGAAGAGTGGAGCTTTTTTTTGTTTAAAATGTTTGTACGTCAAGAATATTTTACAAAATATGACTAATAGGACCGGGGAACAGTATAAAAATGTAGATTTCGTAATTTTTTCAGCAGTACATTTATAGGCCCAAACAATATAAAATTCTCTCCGTCGATTAACTCTGTGGTTGCTGATACTGGCATTTTCAATTTTGCATGTTCAGTTCAAATTCAGATAACTCGCATTTATATGTATATTTTCTTGAATATCCATGAATAGAGTATTCTTAAGATTTCATAATATGATTAAATACAAAAAAGTTGGGTTGATTCAATTTAAAAGCCAATTTTTCTCGACTGAAAGCTATAAGATTAAAATAACTGAGCGCAGGGAGAGTTAAATTATTTTTCCGATTGGAATTACATGTCTATCTCTAACGGTTTAGATATTAGCTATTGAGCCACAATCAGAGTGCACACACTGTTTGTAGAAATAAAAGAAAAGCAGTCGCGTTGCTAACAAATCAAAATTACTTTTATTCTGTTTCAAGATAAGTTTTTTTGTTTAATTTAGCTTATTATTTTACGCTTACATTTTTTTTTAAATTAACGAATTTTTATTAAAAATATCCTCTAATTTAAGGAAAAAAAAATCGAGAGTGCTCCTCTCAATTTTTCCATATATTTTCCATTAGACTGTCATTTACAATACCTGATCAAAGATTATTGTGAATTGGATGATGATTTACTAACGAATATTTGTGTTTGGCATCTAAAAAACTTCTAAAAGTTGCCAAAATTGCTTTATCCACTAATTCTTTGTCACTGGTGCTTCTAGATTTTGTATTTTTAATA
This sequence comes from Araneus ventricosus, assembly GCA_013235015.1. Lineage (NCBI taxonomy): Eukaryota > Metazoa > Arthropoda > Arachnida > Araneae > Araneidae > Araneus > Araneus ventricosus. Next base: position 13,028 of record BGPR01034368.1, read on the forward strand.
CTTACCAGCGATGATTATGAAGTCCGATGGTTATCTTTATAATTATGGAGGCTGGTGAAAATTATTTTTGTCATCTATCAAATGTCATATGCCAAAAATTATAAATGGAAAATTAAAAAAAGTGATTCATTAATTACTATTTTTTATCATTTTCGGATATCCCAGTATAATAGCTTTTCATACGAGAATATTAACTAGAAGAAAAACCAGTGGGAGTGGCCTCCCCTAAACTTTCTCGTATACTGCTGAAAAATTTGTCATTTCCCCTCCCCTTGCGTGGATAAAAAAAATCGAACCCACTGTAATCCAGAATGCAACGAATATCAGAAGGTTTTTCATTGCAGATTATAGTGATTATAAAATATTTAAGTGAAGAATCATATTAAAAGAGATGCCTATGTATTGAAACTTAGCAATATTTATTTGCCATCACACTCCAGCAAGATCAGCTATTATACGAGCGAGCGAAAACAAAACTGGAACTGAAACATATCTATCACAAACTCCGTCTGAAGGACAAAGTGACGTAATCCTCCCGCTTGGTACCAGAGATTGCTAAGTACGCATGCGCATGGAGATCAGTTTTGAAACGAATGCTTAACGAGTATGCGATTATACAGACCGATAGACAGTCAGCCCGTTGACGGATTTTGCCCAAAATTTTATACGGACCTACATTCATGACGATAAAACTGTGTACCAAATTTTATCCATTTAGCTATTCAAGTTTTTGAGTTATAGCGTTCGCATGACCTTGAACATAGAGACAGACAGACTTCCCGTTGACGGATTTTGTCCAAAATTTGATAGAAACCTACAAATTATGTTTAAAGACCACATACCAAATTTCATCCCCGTAACTCTCATAGTTTTCGAGTTATCGTGTTCACAGACATACAGACACACAGACAGACATGATTCCAAAATTGTGTTTTTCGGACTCAGGGAGGTCTAAAACGTGGAGATTCGTCAAAATCTCGAGTTCGAATTTTTTGACGATTACAATACTTTCTTTCTCTTTGTATACTTCGTATACGAGAAAGTAAAAAGATTCCCGTATATACGTGAAGCTTGTTGTGAAGAATCTTCGAATTGATCGGTTGATTGATTAAAGGTGTGTTATGGGATTTTCAGCTACAAAGGCTATTATCCCCTGTTCATTCCAAAGTTCTTTTCAATCCGTAATCAAAAAAGAAAGAAAAATTGCCATCAAAGTATGGACTAAACTATTGCTGATCTGATGCGGTCAAGACAAAAAAAATGGCTCCCTACTACTATCCTACCGCCACGAGAAAAACCCCAGACACCAGACATGCCTATGGCGGTCGTTATGGAAACGGGGTATTCCACCGCATTTTGGGGGTGAAGGAAAGGGCTTTGTTTTATTTGACGCAGATAGAACCGGCGGAAGTTTCATTTCGCTTTCTGCTTCGGTCGAAAACGAATTCCTCGCCTAACGAAGTGCGCTAGTTTTCCATACGTTGCGGTTGATTTTATACCCGTTTCCCTCCTTTCTTCGACTCGTCTACCTGAGGCAACTCTGTTCAGGGTTTTTCTCGTGGCGGTAGGACAGTAGTAGAGCCTCTATCTTCAATTTTCGGAATACAAGATGCTAAACTCATCGTAACATAAAGTGCAGCTTGGCAATTTAATGAATGAAACCATTGAGAATCTTACAGTAAATAAAAAAGGGCGAAACACCACCTATGTACACTTTAAGTAACACTATTTTACCTATAAAACACATTTAGAGAGAATGCCGAAATTTTAATAATTTTAGAATAAAATGTTTTAACAATCTGAATTATCATTTACTCATGGTAGACTTATTGGGAAACCGCATGGTAAACTTATTGGGAAATCGCATGGCAGACTTATTGGGAAATAGCATGGCAGACTTATTGGGAAATC
>BGPR01034369.1:4479-16516 GCA_013235015.1 Araneus ventricosus
GTGTGTGTGGCGTGTATGTGTGTGTGTGTGGCGTGTATGTGTGTGTGCGGCATGTGTGTTTGGCTTGTGTGTGTGCGCGCGCGATGTCCAGACGAATCTATCGAACTTACAGCCATGACATTTGGCACGCAGGTAGTCGTAATGGTGACTCAATGCACCTCGAAGCCCAAATTTTAAAATTTTATCTAGAAATTTTTTTATTTAATGTTTTATATTGTTTGGGGCCATTTTCAGCACGTGTATGGCTGTAGTATCTTTTCTAATGATCAGTGAAAAACAATCAATACACCATCGTATAGAACAAACAATTTTCGTTCTAATGAAGTTTGGTTTGAATTTCTAACGTAATTTACTGAATTTTGAGAATTAATGATATTTAGAATGAGAATTTAAATAATAGTCACTTTTGCTAATATTTATAATTTCTTGCATCCGACGTTTTAAAGATGCTATCATTTTAATTGTTTTGAGTAATAACTGGAATATTTCTCCTTTACTTAAAACAAGAACGGTTAAAGTATATTTTATGGTTGAATTTTAATTAATTTTTTCTGAAGTATTAAAATATTTTCACTCCATTATTTCCTCCGTGATTCTTCATAACCAAGGTCCCGGTGTTATTTCCCAGCATGCATTTCGTCGAAACCACTTGAGGTCATATTTCCTTCGCTTTCAGCGAGATTTTGCAGTACGATCGTACCGTCTGTCGTCGGTCGAGAGATCATGCGTTTAATTTGTTTGTTTTTATACTTTTTGATAGTTGAGCATAAAGCTGATATCTTTAATTACAGAAGACATATTCATCCTGCGTGTACTTTCGCTGAAACTGATAAAAAAAAAATTAAATATGACCTCAAGGAGCTATTTACATAATGTGGCTTCAAAGCTTAAATCTGAAACTGAAGATTGTGGGCTTTTTTAAAATAATTTTTGGAAATTCATGATGTCATGGGCAAAGCCGTGAAGGTACTGCTAGTAACTTTGTAAAATCCTTTATGGGTTGAACCAAAGCGGACAAACGTTCCGGATCAGACACGATGGTTCTGGTTTTTTGAAGTTTTATCCTGGCTTGAAAGAATATCCTGAATATATGAAATGTCCTGGACTGTTTCGAGTTTACACACTTTTATTTAACTTAACTTGTTTCAAGTTTGTAAAAATGGAATTTTATTATCGATTTTTTTTAATTCCATTTTTTTTTTATAAATGGAATTTTATTATTATTTTTTTCCACTCACTTTCTGTTGAGCCAGAGTTTTCACATTTGGAACCCTTTTGTGTTCTTGATGACAGTATATTACTTTAATATTTTCAGAACTTAATTATCAGTTCATCGATTAGCTTAATTAAATTTTGATACCATTCATATGGCGCCCTCTGATGGCGAATCTCAGAAAAAAATTTACTTCAGATTTCAATGATATTGTAATGAGGAATGATAAAATAAAGTATAAAACGTAGAAAATAATTAAAATTTTTAAAAATTACCTTCTAGTACACTAATAAAAGCGTGTTTTTAATAAAGCGTTTTTATACTTTATAAGCAAAAAGGTTATTAGCTAATTTAATCTTAACCCTTAAAAGACTGATTTTTTAAAAATTGATTTTGAAAGGTGTTTTGACTTTCATTTCTTGAATAAAACATGGGAAAAAACTTTAAAAACTCTATTTTGTTTTAAGTATGGTTTATGGCTAAAAAAGAGTTTGTTTCCGACTGACAACCCTGGGTTTTATTTCAGAAAACCAGCGGGAGTGGCCTCCCCTAAACTTTCTCGTATACTTCCCCAAAAAGGTGCTGTTTCCCCTCCCACTGCGTGGATAAATTAGAAGACCACATACCAAATTTCAATTATCTAATGTAAGTTACTAAAAGATTTGCACACATCTAAGCAGCCTTTTAGCTTGCCAGCAATATCTCCGATCCGATTGTTACAAATTTACTACCGATAGTTGTAGTTGAAAATATCATGCACATTGGCAGAGTGCTTAAGAAATTAAAAAAGCATGAAGAACAGAACCGATGAATCAATTGACACTAATTTTAGTTGGTTACTTTATAACTTTACTTTTAACAACTACTTTCGTTCTGTCAGAGTAAAAATAATGCAAAATCTCCACACAGAAAAAAATGCATTACGAAATATAAAATATAAAACTAACCGCAAATCAAATATGCAACTCTTATTGAGAAAATGTTTCGGCGTGAAAGAAAAATTAAAATAAAACACTCCATCATTAATTCACTTTTATTCGAGAAGAATTTGGCAGTGAGCCAAGACAGACCGTATTACGGGAACAGCAGTAACCAGTACACATGCACGTGGAGATAACGGATTCTCTTCAAAAGTAAATTATACTGACCGACAGACAGTCAACCCTTTGACGGATTTGGCCCAAAATTTTATACGGACCTACATTCATGACGGTAAAATTGTGTATAAAATTTTATCCATCTGGCTTTTCAAGTTTTTGAGTTATAGCGTTCACATGACCTCGAATATACAGACATACAGACTTCCCGTAGACGGATTTTGTCCAAAATTTGATAGAAACCTACAAATTATATTTAAAGACCACATACCAAATTTCATCCTCGTAGCTCTAATAGTTTTCGAGTTATCGTGTTGACACACAGACATAATTCCAAAATTGTGTTTTTCGGACTCAGGGAGGTCTAAAACGTGGAGATCCGTTAAAATCTCGAGTTCGAATTTTTTGACGATTACAATACTTTCTCTTTGTATGCTTCGTATACAAGAAAGTAAAATTTCTTTGATAAAATTCTACAATGTCAAACTCTGGTTGTCATCTATATGTTGTCAATTGATTTAATAGCAATTTCAGTGTGTATGCTATTGGCAACAACAGGCATTAGAACTTAAGTCTTATTCTCGAGAATTTAGAAGAAAAAATTCGGTATTTTGCATAAAGGCAACACAGGGCCTTTAAGGGTTAAGTATGGTTTATGGCTAAGAAACAGTTTGTTATCAATCTACAATGTTTAAGCATTTCAAAACGACGCGTGCTTAAGGATTTTTGTTTTTTCTTAGCATCATTAAAACGTTTAGGTCATTTCGAAATGGCGAGACATTTAATTATAATTCTGTTAATACTGATAAAAGCAGGCGTTTAATACAGGTAATTTTTGTGAATACTGGTAAAAACATAGACTTGTGTAAATATTCGCATTCTAATTATAAAAAAAAAAAAACAGCCAGAGTGGCCTCCCCTAAACTTTCTCGTATACTTTTCAAACATTTGTCATTTCCCTTCTCGAACCAACTGTAACCCAGAATGCAATGACTATCAGAAGGTTTTTCATTGTTGATTATAGTGATAGTAAAATATTGAGGTGAAGAATCATATTCAAAAAGATACGTATGCATTAAAACTTCGCAATATTTATTTTTGTATCAAACTCTAGCAATGCACGTTCCGCGTGCGGAGAAGAAAACAGGAGAATAGCTTGCGCATGCGCAGAGATTGTTTCCAATACGCAAGTAAAACGAGACGCCCTAAATGTTTGCATCCTTACAAAATCTCGCCGTTAGAATTGGTTTTTGGCAAACTGCCAAGTTTTCGGAGTATCCCTTCTTTGCACAGGCATTTACGCATGCGCATGGAGTTGAACAAGTATGCTATTATACAGACCGACAGACAGTCAGCCCGTCGACGGATTTGGCCCAAAATTTTATACGGACCTACATTCATGACGATAAAACTGTGTATAAAATTTTATCCATCTGACTCTTCAAGTTTTTGAGTTATAGCGTTCGCATGACCTCGGACATACAGGCAAACAGATTTCCCGTTGGCGGATTTTGTCCAAAATTTGATAGAAACCTACAAATTATGTTTAAAGACCACATACCAAATTTCATCCCCGTATCTCTAACAGTTTTCGAGTTATAGTGCTCACAGACATACAGACATAATTCCAAAATTGTGTTTTTCGGACTTGGGGAGGTCTAAAACGTGGAGATTCGTCAAAATTTCGAGTTCGAATTTTTTGACGATTACAATACTTTCTCTTTGTATACTTCGTATACGAGAAAGTAAAAAAGGCTAAACCTTTAACGGCTACGATAAAGAGCAAATTTTAGATTTTTTTTTATTTATTTATTTTATTTTATTTGGACGAGAGATCTACCGTTCACAGAACTAGTTATTTTAGATAGATATAAATTATGGGCGAGTATTCTGGTTTGTTTATTTAGATTAAAAACCTTGAGTTTATCTGCTTGTATGTTGGACTTCCGCTTTGAAGATTCCATTGACTCATAGTCTGACCACGGATTCCGAGACTACCAATTTTGGACGATTTTACACCGGAAAGGGGTGTCAGGCAATGAGTCATATGATCGCATTTCCGGAGTTCTTGGTTAGATCACGCTCAGTAAAATGTAAACATCACCCTTCCATTCTTCACTTTCCCCCTATTTTGATGAAAATAACTCCGCCCGGCGCATGCGCAAAAGCCCGTAAGGTTTCCGAATCCGTTGCCATACAATATCATTATACTGGAATTAAGTAGTACAGGCACTTAAATGTAAAGAAACAAAGCAGAAAACTCGTCCATACATTTAGTCTGGAGCTGTATAACCCCCGGATGGCTCTTGCGCTAATAAGCAAAACAAACCAAACCAACCAGAAATTAAAACCAGCGAGAGTGTTCTCCCCTAAACTTTCTCGTATACTTCCCAAAAAAGGTGCCGTTTCCCCTTCCCCCGCGTGGCTAAAAAAATTCGAACCTACAGTTACCCAGAATCCAATAGCTATCAGAAGGTTTTTCATTATAGTGTTTGAAAAATATCTAGGTAAGGAATCAAATTCAAAGAAATGCGTACCGATTTTCCGCTCTTGACAGCTCAAGGACAAACTGACTCTTGTGCACAGAAGATTGCTTCCAGTACTCATGCGCGTGGAGAAACGGATTCTTTTCAAAAGTAAATTATACAAACCGACAGACAGTCAGCCCTTTGACGGATTTGGCCCAAAATTTTATACGGACCTGCATTCATGACGATAAAACCGTGTACCAAATTTTATCCATCTAGCTATCAAGTGTTTGAGTTATAGTGTTCACATAATCGCGAACATACAAACAGACAGACTTTCCGTAGACGGAATTTGCCCAAAATTTGATAGAAACCTACAAATTATGTTTAAAGACCACATACCAAATTTCATCCCCGTAGCTCTAATAGTTTTCGAGTTATCGTGTTCACAGACAGACATAATTCCCAAATTGTGTTTTTCGGACTCAGGGAGGTCTAAAACGTGACGATTCGTCAAAATCTCGAGTTCGAATTTTTTGACGATTACAATACTTTCTCTTTGTATACTTCGTATACGAGAAAGTAAAAATATTGTTTCGAAAATATATTTCAATATTTAATACGCAGATTAATCTGCTTTTCATTATTGGATTATTTATCTTCATAGCAGTTTTGAAAATAAAAAAAAAATCTTTGAAATCAAAACGTAATTTTAAAAAACTCCTTTCAAGGTTTTTCAAATTATGTCGGATTAGTTAGCTAGAGACTGGAGTAGCTTGTCAGTGTTCCAGAAGCACGTGAGAATGATTTATGGTAGCCACTCATAAAAAGGGTGTGACGCAGGAAAAAATGAAATCACAGCGTACGTCAGAGCTTGAAGACAGACAGAATTTGAAACCGGAACTGCACAATAGTAAACAGGCCCTCTTTTAATTTACTTTTTTCTCTGTAGATCAAGGTAAAAATAATGTCGTAGAAATGTCTGGTTTTGTTTGTTTATTCTGATGTTGAAAAGCATTTTTTCGACGGGAAGTTTATATTTATTCGCCACATCAAAACAATCTTTTTTATCTCTGGTTATGAAAATAATATCCAGACTTGAAAGTGATGATTTATGTCTGCATATAAATCATCACTATGAATTACGTGTGTCGTATGATTTTATTTCTGTTTATGAATATACTGCTAGAAAAAGTATTCGAAAGAGAGTGCAATCTCACGTACTAGAATTTTCTTTTAATGTAACTAGATTAAACGTATTTCAAATGATTATCATTTAATTCCGATAAAATGTGAAAAATTATTCCCTGGCACTGAATTAAGAAAGTTAATTTAAGAATTAAACAAAATTTGAAAGCGCTTTTTTTATGTATAGAGTAGTGGCCACTTACATTTTTTTACTTTCTCGTATACGAAGTATACAAAGAGAAAGTATTGTAATCGTCATAAAATTCGAACTCGAGATTTTGACGAATCTCCACGTTTTAGACCTCCCTGAGTCCGAAAAACACAATTTGGGAATTATGTCTGTCTGTCTGTGAACACGATAACTCGAAAACTATTAGAGCTACGGGGAAGACATTTGGTATGTGGTCTTTAAACATAATTTGTAGGTTTCTATCAAATTTTGGACAAACTCCGTGTACGGAAAGTTTGTCTGTCTGTCTGAGTTCATGCGAACACTATAACTCAAACACTTGAATAGGTAGATAAATAAAATTTGGTACACATTTTTATCGTCATGAATGTAGGTCCCTATAAAATTTTGGGCCAAATCCGTCAAAGGGTTGACCGTCTATCGGTCTATATAATCGCATACTTTTCAACGCCATAACTTCTTAACAAAATTACTTAGATAAATTAAATTTTGTATGTGGCCTTCTAATCCGAATTGTAGATTTTTGTCCAATTTTTGTATCAATCGGTTAGAAAAAAGACGTTCAAATTGGAAATTTGGTTGGTTCAAATCTTAAGCAGCCCTATTACTTAATCACACCGGCTTCTGATTCTACTCTTCCGCCTTGCCGCGTCAATGCACGACCTTCGGAACTCGCGTATGACGTTTCGCTCTTTTTCTCCACCATGTTAGGTACGCTTGTTCGTTTTACTGCCTTTTAGTTTAGTGTTGGGAGTATACGAGAAAGTTTAGGGGAGACCACTCCCGCTGGTTATGATTACGGCATTATAAATTTGAACTGGACGCATAATGCTGTTGAAAGGAAAGTATTTTTGACGGGTTTGCAATAAGAGCGAGTGATTCCAACATCGTTTTTGAGATTGCGTCACTATGGTGCCCGGATCATAATATGAATTTGCTCACTCCTTTCCCTCGTCATTATCCTTTACTTGTGTAAATGGCACCCAAGACATTAAATTTTTTCGGCTCCTCATAGTAATTGACATTAAAAAGTGACATAAAAGAATTAATATTCTGTCACAGTGGCCAGTGGCGTAGGGAGAGTAAGTGGCGTCTGGAAAATATGATTTTTTTTTAAAATCCCAGTCGTCACCAGTGGCGTAAATGATGCCAGAGGTAAGATATTATTTTTAGGCCCTCTCATCATTCTTTGCTTTAATAAATAAAACCAGAGGGAGTGGTCTCCCCTAATCTTTCTCGTATACTTCCCCAAAAAGGTGCTGTTTCCCTTCCCCCGCGTGGATAAAAAAATTCGAACCTACTGTAACCCAGAATCCAATGACTATCAGAAGGTTTCTCATTGTAGATTATAGTGATTGTAAAATATTTAAGTGAAGAATCAAATTCAAAGAGATGCGTAGCGATTAGATGCGAACCGATTTTCCACTCTTACCGTCCCAAGGACAAAGTGGCGTAATTCTTCCTTTATAATCAATACATTGAACAATGATGTATACGCTGCAAAATGTTTAATACAGTTCAAATTCTTTAAGAGGGTAATTCCTGCATAACATGTTTGATGACGATCAATGATGAAAGCACAATCAAAATTAAATAGGATGTATAGAACCATCATAGCATACTTATAGAAAAATATAGTTCATACAAGCTAGAATAATAAAAGACGCCAAATAAACTTCCGTCGCAAGTTAACCAAAGTTAGAACCACGCGTGGTTTGAAGGATGAAAACAAATAAAATCCCCTGCGCATTTTTTTGGGCAACAGGACCTGGCGTGACGCCCTAAATGTTTGCTTCCTTACAAAATCTCGCCGCCAGAATTTGTTTTTGGCAAACTGCCAAGTATTCGGAGTGCCCCTTCTTTGCACAGGCATTGCTATCAGAACGCATGCGCATGGAGTTGAACAAGTATGCGATTATACAGACCGACAAACAGTCAGCCCGCTGACGGATTTGGCCCAAAATTTTATACGGACCTACATTCATGACGATAAAACTGTGTACCAAATTTTATCCATCTAGCTATTCAAGTGTTTGAGTTATAGTGTTGACATGACTTCGGACATACAGACTTCCCGCTGACGAATTTTGTCCAAAATTTGATAGAAACCTACAAATTATGTTTAAAGACCACATACCAAATTTCATCCCCGTAGCTCTAATAGTTTTCGAGTTATCGTGTTCACAGACACAGACATACAGACATAATTCCAAAATTGTGTTTTTTGGAATCATGGAGGTCTAAAACGTGGAGATTCGTCAAAATCTCGAGTTCGAATTTTTTGACGATTACAATACTTTCTCTTTGTAAACCTCGTATACGAGAAAGTAAAAATCAAGGCATAAGCTTTTATTCATGCGAAAAAATGAACGCAAAAGTTGAAAATAATTTTTCTGGTTACAATAAAATGCATGGTTCGAATAAAAGCGTCGGCGTCTTATATAGCACATTATATTTTGTGCATATTTCCTTAAACAAATGGAATATTCCTAGAAGGTAAAGGCGCCCACACTTTTATTCGAACCATGCATTTTATTGTAACCAGAAAAATTATTTTCAACTTTTGCGTTCAGTTTTTCGCATGAATAAAAGCTTATACCTTAATTTTTTTTAAATTTTAATTTCTGCTTTTTAGTGACGGCTGACACGGATACGCACGACATGTTAGGCATAGTAAACCAAATTCAATTGTTGAATTCTCCAATATAAAACACATATTAAAATTATTATATACATATGGCTATTTTTAATAAATTACGTAAGAGTTTTAGGGGAAAAGTCTAGCGCCAAGGAGACGCTTCATGATTTTCGGTGGGCACGTGAAAGCGATTAAAATATTCTTTTAGTAATAAATATGCCAAAACGAGAGATTTAATATACCTCCAGCGCGGGAAATAGAACGAAACTGGAGTTTAAGAAAAGTGATTTTGGAATACATTGAGACTTTAAAATATATAATATTAGAATTTGAAATAAAATCAAGTGAGATTATTACATATATATATGTAATAATCTCACTTGATTTCGCTTTTAATTCTAATATTATATATTTTAAAATCTTAGTACTATATTAATGTATTCCAAAATCGCTTTTCTTAAACTCCAGTTTCGTTTTATTTCTCGCTTTGGAGATATATTAAATCTCGCGTTTTGGCATATTTATTACTAAAAGAATATTCTAATTACTTCCACGCGCATACACCAATCGCGAAATCAGCGACTTATTGCCGCCATACTTTTCCCTAAAACACTTACGTAATTTACTAAAAATAGCTATTATTCCCTTCACTTTGATCTCGTGTCTATATGTTATTCCCTTATCTGAGAGTATGCAGGGATTTTCTGTTCGCTTTTTTACCTGAAACTTAAACCAAGATGTACGTACGTTCCGTCACTCTCCCATAATAAAAGAAAATTAGAATATAACTCGGCTTTTTACTGACTGCAACTACGAAATCATTTTATATATACCCAGTGGCGGCCCGTCAGCTCAGAAACAAGCAGTGATGCACAAGTTGTATAGACCTAAGTTGTAGGAAACTTTGTGCTGATTATTTTGGTATGTAATGATAATATACTAAAAATTGATAGTTTTTGAGTTATAATAAAAAAAAACTGGGGGAAAAATTTCATGTTTTTTGGCTATAACTAAAATTCCAATAAAAATTATTGGTGGCAAACCTTAGATTCGTAATCAGCACCCGAAAAAACATAAAGAAGCAAAAAATTGCAACTCCTCCAGAATTGGATTTTAAAAAACTACTTAGCGACTGAACTACTGAGAAAAAGCGAAAAAAAAGCCAAATGAGGAGTTCGCGCCAATCGTGAGCTGCTCCGGAGTGCAGCTCAAATGAATGCAATTTCAAGCGGAGAAAGGGTTGCTTTCGCGTTGCTCATTGCGTTAATTTCATATCCTGAGGAGGGGCAAAATTTTCTGCAGCTCTGGTCTGTCTCTGTCTTAATTCTTGGTTGATTTTCCGTCTTCCTTTTACATTTTTTATTACTTCTTTGCCATTTTCGGTGATTACTGAATTCTCAAAGTGGAAAAGTAAGCCAATTAGAATAAAAAGGAAAATGCAATCTTTTAAAATAATTTCAGGGGGAATGCAGCTCTTATGGAAGAACCGCCACTGCATATACCATTAATTAAAATTGCATGGCTCACGGCGCCTTGGCCATTAATAACTGTTGTTTTTCGAAGAAGTTTATTTCAGAAGAATGCGCCGTGTGATTCTAACATGAAAGACATTACTGAAAACAAGCAACACAACCGAAAGTCAATGCCGTTATTTATTAATGTTCACGGCAATCAACAACCAACCATTATATGATACACCAGGAACTGGAAACGCAACGAAGATCCTTGTATGACGGCTATAAATCTCTGCATCGGCGAAGCAGCAATCACAGAACTTCCTTCTGAAAATCACAGGTCTCCGACAGCTTCGTTTCGAAATCCCAAGTTCATTATAAAGTCCTCAAGCTTTCCGATGTGGAAGAGAAGAAAAGCGTGGGTGGCAAGCAGATAGCTCGCTGATTATCGGGTTGAAGCATTCCTCGAGTTGACGTAAGAAGAGAGTGCGTCAAATGTCGGCACGGGACACCAGGAAGATACGAAGTTCCTATAAATACTATTGACACAGGACTCATCAATTCATATTCATGGCATATTACGCACGAGAAGCAATAAAATCCAAGGGCATTAACATCGGCTTTTGTTTCGCTCGGTAAATAGTATTGAATGCATAAAATCTTCGGCATTTAGATGAGAATCTGTTAGATACAGTGATGCGCGGAGTAGTTCTCTTGGTACATGACGTGCATAATCTTTACAGTTACGTCCGTATTTTGTTTCTGTTTACTTTTAAGCGAGCTTATTAATCGTACATGCTCATAATCACGTATTCATGTGAGAAATTAATTCTGCATGAATAATGATTGGATGTTTCCATTTTTGTTCAACTTAAGTTACTGTTGTAAAGAAATTTATGATTCATTTTTAATCTTTTTATTATATATGATATTATAAAATCTTTTTATGTATATTAATTTTAGATGTATAAACTATAAACCTTTCAATTATTTACTAATTATACCTTTTTACACTCAGTATCTAGTTATCTCAAAAAACAATACTCCTTTTACTCAACTCACTTACCATAGCATCTTAGATCTTAAATCATATTTACATATGCAAGGCAAGTTTAATAGCATTTGATGATATATAAATAACTAATTTATCTCTAGTCACAATCTAGCATCTAAAATAATCTCCTTATTCAATACCAAATAAATTCATAAAGATCTTAAGTTTTTGCGTTGTGTATTTTAATATATAATTAGATGTTATTTCTTTTTATTAACCCAGGTTACACCAAATAGTTACCTCCATCAGTGTCATAGGGGTGGCAAATAAATCAGAGACGAAATTACTTTAAACTAATGACATTTATTAACATCAAAATTAAGCCTACCATTTTACAACCAGATTTTCTGGGCTTCAATCCCTTTGTATTGATTTCTTAAAACCAACTTGTTCACTTCTTTAATATTTTTAAACATTTTATCTATATAGTTTTTGTCCTTGCAATTTTACTTGGTCTTTGCCCACCATGTGACGCTTTATAGATATTTTACAACTAGTATTTTAAAAATTGCATTTTTTATCGCCTTTCGTCGTTCATCCATCCATTTTTGGCAACATGTTTTTATCCATTTTAACGTTATTCTACAAAAATATCCAAACATCTGCATGCATAAATCTAAATCTCTGTAGGATCTTCTGCCGATCCGAAACTCTCTTGGTCACCAACGAATAATATCCTTATCAGTCGCAGTTTCTTATAAGAATAAACTACCTCTAGATAGCAAACAAAGTAGA
>BGPR01034370.1:0-16516 GCA_013235015.1 Araneus ventricosus
ATGGAAGAAAAAATTTGAGAACTAAGTCTCGGATGGAAGAAAAAAAAAATCAGAACTGAAGTATCGAATGGAAGAAAAAAATTTAAAAACTAAGTTTCGAATTGAGGACTCACTTTGAGAGAAATGGGTATACCATGCAATAGGTCAAATAAATAGGTTCCCAAATCAATATTTTCTTTTCTGACTGAATGCAGATAACATAGACTTTAGTTAGAAGACATTAAAGAACGTAATTTTAAAGTAATAATTCAAAACAAATTACAAAAAATTGTCACCGTTGGGTTTTATTTAAATAACTTGAAAACTAACGGTAATAAAACGAGGAAAAGATTAAGTTCAGTTTTTAATGAGAAATAATATCAAATTAAAATACAGATTAAGAAAATCAGGAAATACAGATGTTTTACTAGATCTTATTTCAAATTTCACTGAGTTGAAAAATTATCATGAGGCATGATTTTAGTTCATATATCATTTCATAGTTCATATGCAAACTTTTAAACATCATCGTGCGCATACATTGTACGAACATCAAAATATCGCATTTTTAGCCTTAAAAACCAAAAATTAACCATTAATTAGCTTTATAATCTGGCATAAAAATTAAGTAGAATCCATAAGAATCACAAGCATTCTATGCCTTCTTAGATGAATGAAAACGACAGTCTTTTTTACTTTCTCGTATTTGAAGTATACAAAGAGAAAGTATTGTAATCGTCAAAAAATTCGAACCCGAAATTTTGACGAATCTCCACGTTTTAGACCTCCATGAGTCCGAAAAACACAATTTTAGAATTATGTCTATCTGTGTATCTGTGAACACGATAACTCGAAAACTATTAGAGCTACGGGGATGAAATTTGGTACACAGTTTTATCGTCCTGAATGTAGGCCCTTATAAAATTTGGGCCAAATCCGTCAAAGAAAAAATTAGAATTCGTAACTTTTTCAGAAATAAATTACTGACTGAAAAACATGAAATATATTTCTTTCCTTCATTTAAAGCATTTTTTCAACTGCAACTATTTGTCTATCTCTAACGGTTTAGAATTTTAGCTATTGGACCACGATTAGTGAGGACACACTGTTTATGACCATATGCGTTCATATGCCCTGTCCATATGCGTGCATATGAGTACGATAAATCAGAAATGTTACACGGCTTTATCACTAGATCTTGGCCAAAATTTCAACCAAATCTATCAACCGGCTGTTTAATAGTGCGTATAAGAACGGGATAAAGCAGAAACGAGAGAAGCTACATGAATGAAATTCGGTATGGTGTACTGTGGGCCACCAATCTCAGTTGAGTACCTGTAGATGGCGCTGTCATCGCCAGTGACGTCAGAGTATCAAGCTGCCGAGAACTGTAGAGACGACGACGCGGTACGAGACGCATAAACGACGTGGGTTGTCTTTTCTGGCAAAGACAAGAGACGACGATGTACCATTGAAAAGCCTTTTTAATGACGATTTGCTCCAACTGTATAAATCTTTAACTGTAAATAATGCATCTTCAAAATGTAAGCTTAATCCTGATAATATAACCATTTAGATTGATGAACTGTGTATTATTTATATGGAACCCAACACTAAGCCTGCCTGATAACCTCCCACAGTACTGACATCAAAATCGTGGATTTGCACCAGATTTTGAATGCAATAGAACAAAAGGAAAAGTCATGCTTACTCGGTTTTCTTCCCTGTACTATGAAGCGCCAAACGCACTATATTGTGTACAGAGTGATTATAAGAAAACTTTACGGATATATACCCCCCTAGAGAGCATACCGTCCGTTGGAACGGAATAGAATTTTGAATACAGGTATTATACGGTAAGAATGATGTGAAAAACAATAGACGAGTTCTCACATTTAAAGTAACAGTGACAAAATTTCGAAATTTTCAGATGGTAACACCTATTTTTTTCCCACGGAAACGTGATCCTTACATTAAAAAACTTAAAATGGAATTTGGACAGCACTTTTAGAGCGTCAAAATGGCAGCACTAGGCAGAGAGGAAGAAAAGGAATGAATGCAGGCTGTCTTTTTCAAACAGCCGCTGATGTTAAAGGCTTAGGACTACTTTACTCGCTTGACTCTTTTGTTTCTATATACAGTTCAGTGGTCGCTGAACTACAATTCCGATTTTCACTTTCTTTTTGTAACATCTGTTGTTACCCTTTATCTTTAAAATAAGACATTAGTTATGTTTTTAACATATGTAGTTACCGAGATATAGAGAATCTCCCATACAACATTTTTTGTGGCGTTTTGGCGTGTGAATCAAATTTCTTCCTGAGACCCCTATGGGAGGAACGTAGTCTTACGTTAAAACCAAGAAAACAACCAATAAAAGACAGAGAAGCAATAGTAGATCGAAATAGCAATCGATAGATTTAAAGGTACCCTTCCAACTATATTTTACAGTGAGGATCACGTTTCAGTGAAGAAAAGTAGATGTTACCATTTTCAAATTTCGAAATTTTGTCACTGTAACCGTAACTGTGTGAGCCGGACTATTTTACCTTACAACATTCTTGAGCGCATACCGTACTGTTGCAAAAGTCTATCTGTGGGTGTATGGTGTAAACAGTCCAACACGCAGGATAATGGATAAAGAAGGTTTATTTACAAATATGCAGGAAAACGCGTAGCACAGGTGCAGGAAACAATAGTTCTTGCACAGATTACCAATGTAAACAGACAACAATTCACAGGTAATAATTGTTCAGCACTTTGTTATCTAACAACACTCAGAATATAACTAGTAACGACAATAACTGTACTTTCAATAGCGCTCAGCTCACCAGCTTCTTAGCTCGCACAGCGGATAGAACTCCAAAGACGTTCGCGCTCCAAGGCGATCCCAGTCGACCAACACGCTCTCCGTCGTCCAAGCGCTATCCTTATATAGTTTTCCCGGCAAGCCGTGACGTCACATGGAATGATCTAGCACATTCGTGGCGTATCTTCTCTCCTAATAGAGATATCGAGAAGATTCCAGCACCTTTGAGATCCCATATTTCGTCGCCAAAGTCGCCAAATTTCTCTCCAAGTCGCCAAAGTCAGGGGTCCAGACTTGGCTACTGGTCTGTCATCTCATACTTACCCCTGTAAAACTCATTCTTCCCAACCCTCATAAGACTGGCGTTGCTGGAAGCAACTTTCCATGTTTGCAACAGTATAATACCTGCAATGAAATTTATTCCGTTCCCCTTAGACAGTGTGCTCTCTAGGGGGTCATATATCGGCAAAAGTTTTTTATAATCACCTCGCACAAATAGGAATAAGTCGAGAAGAGATGTCTGGTGGCTTTTGTCGTTGTTTCCAAAACTGAAGAGATGGTTCGACCCACTAAGTAAAAAAAAAGAAAGAAACAGCTCATCGATAGAAATACACGATATTTTATGGTTTGAGAATGATATCTTTTTGATGGAATTTAAATTCTTGTGACCCATTTTATTTCGTTTTATCCTCTTTCATCCGGCACGCTGTAAGGTTTATCTCGCATCTATGACTCAGAACAACAAAGAGGAACAAAATTTTAGTGAAGCAATGCATGTTTCTGCTATGTGGAAAATTCTGTCTTATTTCCAGAAGGGAGGATACATGCTATTGCAAGATGCAAAGAGATTGGATATTATATTTGGAAATGGTATAGATTCTTGCTTAAATTTTGATCTTGTAAGATGCTGAGGAAAGGTAAGATTCCTTAAGTATCTTTATCCAATCCTGAAGATATTTGATTCACTCTTCAAAAGCGATATTTCTGTTATTGCTTGTAGAGGATGATAATAATTTTGTTTCAAAGCATTATACTTATTGTTACGAAAATCATCCTTGAGAAGCCCAAGGAACAGGATAATTTGCGCTTACATCCACGAACATTCCAGAAACAAGAAGCACAGGTAAGAAGAAAAACAGTACTTGTACAGACTAGCAGTACAAAAACAGAGCTGAGCATCTAGAGCTGGCCGATTCGCGTTGCGAATGAGATTCCAAAGAAATTGGTACCTCTTTTGAGCAACTCGATATTTATAGTTTTTCCAAAAAGACGTGACGTCACATGGAATTCTCTAGAAATATATCCATATCTCGGTTCTAATAGAGATAGAGCCATAATTCCTGCATTTTCTAAAACCTTCATTTTGTTGCCAAGGTAGAGCTCATTTGCTGCCATCCAATATGAATCTCTGTAAAACTCTCCTTCCAACCACAAGACAAAGATTGCAGGGAAATTGCATTACAGTTTCGTAATAGAATTACACAGAAAGACTGTGCAGAACACGTTTTAGATAAAAATGAGTTTTTTCCTCAAGTTCTAAATTTTCCATGGATATATCTTAACTCTTTTTATATAACTTTTGTGTGGCTCTATTTGTTTCATGTTCGTAAAGTTCATGGAATTCTGCAACTGTTATTTTCCTCACTTCCCAATGCGCTAGAAATTTGATATTTAGCCCAAATGTGTTCTCGATGGCAATACACTATTTATAATTTTTAGAACGTAATTATTAGTTAAAAGATTCATTTAATTTACTTTTTATTCCATATAAGCGGAGCCACCTGGAAGTATATTTAAGAAAAATTGATTTTAAGATTATTATGATAATGAATTATAAACTGAAGACTAAAACTACAAAATAATTGAAACAAAAAAATATCTTCTTTCAACTATTAAAAGTATTTGTAAAAACTGCTTTTGTTTAATTTATTGTTATACCAGAAGATATGGTCTAAAGTCTCTTTTGATAAGAAAAATGGAACAGCGCGGCTCGATCGAAATATACGAGATTTTATGATCCAAGATTGATTTCGTTTCATCCAATTTTAAACTCTCTGCCACTTATTTCCGTTCCCTTCCTCGCAGAGAGCCGTAAGTCTTCCACAGTCAGAGAACAACAAAGAGAAATAAAGTTTTATTGGTGCAATGCATGACTTGTTTATAGGCGGACGATTGAATCTGCTTCGAGATGAGAGAGATACAAAAGCGACTGGAGAAATGGAAGAGATTGGATTCCAAAATGCTGAAGATTGTGCGGAAGGCACTTTGAAGCTGTTGGAGATTCCATAAAATCACATCCAGTATGCATCTTTGATGCATTTTGATATAGATTTTATTTCATTGTTTCATCGACATATTACCTTTATTCCTACATCATACATACAGAAAGAACATGTTTTAGATACAATGTAGTATATTTTGTATTTTATATCTTCCATTGATTCTATTTATCAAGATAAGGAACAGAGGTTTCTTTATGCGAAGTATAATGCCGGTGGGATGCTAAGTTCCATATATCTTGTTAGTGATATAGCTTCAGAAATGAGTGACACTTTTCGTTTCAGTTACTTACTGAAGCCGCCTTCAAGGACCAGTCTTTTTCGCGACGACAAAATAGTGACAGAGTTCCATTTCAGCTTAGTCTTATTTGGTTAATTTGATATTCTTCTTCTTATTATTATTATCTTATTCTTCTTTTTATGTATAATTTGATTCATTGGAAAATACTTGATAAGATTCTTTAATCAAGCATTTCCATAACTCCAAATTAAGATAGACATTTGCATTACGTTTGGCTCTGGCAGAAGTCTTGTATCGTTCATTGTGGAAATGAATTCTTCTAAGGCGTCAAGTTACGAACGCACTGCCTGCATCATCTAACATCTAACTGCGCGTTGCTGCTTGAACTTCTGCTTTCTTGTTCCTACATGGAGAATACACAGTTGATTTCGCAACAATAAAATAACCGGAGTATTTTGGTACATCTGAGTCCCCAGCCCCTTGTATAGGATAATCTGTAATTCTCTCTGGATTACCATGTGAAGATTGCTTTTACTCCTCTGCCGTATTGTATCTCTTCATATATCCCATGTTCCGATTGATTGCTTGATGATGAAGTAGTGAAACGTGATATAGAATGGACAATGAGATTTTCATATAGACTCGCGTTGTGGCAATTAGAGAATCGATGTGGATGAACTAGAAATGGCACAATGGATTCCTGATTTTCTAGTCAGTAGACTCATGCGCGTGTGGCAAATTGGATTGGCGAATGATGAACAAGAATAGGGCCGTGATACAATAGAAATGGACAATGATCTGATTTTCTAGTCAGTAGACTATGTGCTGTAAGGTAAATTTGGATTGGTAATGATGAAATGACAAGAATAAGTGGCACCGTGGATAATAGAAATGGACATCGGATCTGATTTTCTAGTCAGTAGACTATAGGCTGTGGCAAATTGGATTGGTAACTATGAATGACAAAAATAGTGGCACCGATAAATACAGAAATGGACAATGGATCTGATTTCTTCAGTCAGTAGACTATGCGCTGTGGGTAAATTGATTGGTAACTGATGAATGACAAGAAATAGTACGGATGGATAATAGAAATGGACAATGATCGATTTCTAGTCAGTAGACTGTGCTGTGGCAAATTGATTGGTAATGATGAATGACAAGAATAGTGGCTACCGTGGAATAGAAAATGGACAATGGATGTGATTTTCTAGTTAGTATATATGTGCTTTGGCAAATTGATTGGTAATGACGAATGATTAAATATTGAATTGGCACATAAACGGGTAGAAAGGAAACCATGGATTTTATTTCTAATTAATAGTCCAGCTACGATGGGGAGACCATTGCGTGGATGGTTATCAACATACCGACTCACGGACAGTAGAAATATACTATGGATCTCCATTTCCAACTGAGTCATGACATGTCCGGATGGATTACATTGATTGGTAATGATGGCATAAGAAATATTGCATCGTTCACAGCTAGAAAAGACCATGGATATTATTTTCCTGTCAATATCAATTGGTCAGATGGCTTAGACTGATTGTTGATGACAAAAATATTGAGACGCTGATTGACGGTAGAAAGCGAATTGTTTTTTCTAACTTAACAGTCCAGTACGCATGGCAGATCGATTGGTAATGATGGCTATTTATATTGACCCCATGGGCGGTAGAAATATACTTCGGATCTCCATTTCCAATCATCATTACTGTCCATGGATGCATTGATTGATATTAGCGATGGTTGAAGAAATATTGCACTTGCACGATAGAAGCGAACCATGCATATTATTACTGACTTCCAATAATCACTTGTGAGATCCCTGCATTGATCTGGCAATGACGAATGATAAAATATTTGATCCCATGGATTGTATAAATACACCAAAGTCTTATTTTACAATCAATATAAGAGGCAAGTTCAATTACCGTTCTAATGTTCATATTAGAAAAATGAACTTTTAAAGTGGATGAATCGAACTTTTCTGTATTCAACGGTATCTCTGAATACAAAAGAAATCTCTACTTATCAATGGAATGTTAAAGAAAATATATGTATGAATTTTGTTATGCTTTTGAACATGGGAAAACGGTCACCGTGATTTGGGGTTGATATTTCTATCAATTTTTACCTAAAAAATTCCGTTATGCCATTTTATAGGTAAAATATCTAGAACTGGAGAAGGTTTGCTATATTTTTATTGCATATAGAATAAAGAAGAGATATATACAAATATTGTTAGATCTTCGTTTAATCCTTTCCGATTCAAATTCTTATCTTCGTTATTAAAAAAAAACCTCTGTTTAGAAATGCTTTATGTTTAAAAATTTTTCATTGATTCTGGATTAATTAATTAATTAATTGCTATCTATATTAATTCAAATTGCTTACTTTGTCATCCAAGTTCATCTCAGGTCGCACTGCTTCTCCAGCCCAAGTTAAAGTAGAAATGCATATAAGTAGATTATTCCTGCGATGACAAATAATGGCATTGCAAGGTCTGAAATCGTTAAAATGATCGACGAAGACAGTTTCCATTCCCTTTGAAGAAAAAGGCATTAAATTTTTTGGCACAAATATAAATTGTTTTTTCTCCGAAGACAAGAAAACTCTAGATGAACGACAAATGTGATTCCTCAATATAATTTTGGAATATGTTATGATCTTACAGAGGATGTATCTTCGAACACTAGGACAGGAATTTTAAATTTACATAATATTTGCACTAATAGTTTCTAAATACATCAAACGTTGCAAAAAAATGTCAAAAAATATATTTCAATTTTTTAATACAGAAAATAGTGTCTCTTACAGGACAATACGTGAGATGCATACTGAAAAATATGTAGTAAATACAACTTATGATTTTATTGATACTAAATATGAAATTTGTAAAAAAAATGTAAATATTTTGACAACCGAAGCAGAATTTTACCTATAATAATTGGCTTTATTATTTGAGAAATTTTTTTATTGAAAAATAGTTTACAAATTTATTAGAAATCTTGCTAAACTCAAATTACACATTATATAAATTATTAAAAACAGGTATAGACCTTGCAAATTAAGGCTCTACATTTTTTATAGGGACTAATAAGATGAGTAATTGATGAACAAATACACATCCTACACTTTTATAAAAATAATTCAACTTAAAAAAGATTGTTTAAGATTACATTTTCATACATTATATTTTTCATTGAGTCGATTTCACAAAGACCCAATGCTCCTGAAGAGAGCCACCGAAAATTATTGGTCTTTTTTCTCCAAATAGGTCAAATATATCACAAAACTAACATGTAATTAAAATATAGACCTTTAGGCTACATATTACGCATGTAAAAAGAAATTTTTTCACCAAATAAATATCCACAATATAAGTGACTTTAGTTTCTGAGCGTCTGAGAAATATTCCTTGCTTCCAGAAAAAACGAAATTTTAAAATGACTAATTTAAACTGGCGTTTCAGCTGATAAATGAGTGCGATATTTTTTTCCCATCTATTACCAGAACTCAATACAATTCCGATATACTAGAGTGGCATTTGAATTAATGGTGAAAGTTTGGAAAAGTGTTGTTCAGTGTCTCTCCAAGGCGAAGCTGGGACTGAGGGGATAAGGTCGTACTTAATTAGTATCTTTTACAAACTATATCATTGATAAATGAACTGCATTACAATATTGAAGACTAACAATCGAAAGTTAATGACTTGTGTATAAATAGTAAAAAGGGTCGCATAAGAAAAATGTAAATATATTTCTATAATTTTGGAACTGCTTCTATCTTCGTAGTTCGTTTGTGATAATAAAGATTTGTTTTGCAATAATAGTTTACTTTCTCGTATATCGAAATATACAAAGAGAAAGTATTGTAATCAGTAAAAAATTCGAACTCGGATGTTTGACGATCTCCCGTTTTAGACCTCCTGAGTCCGAAAAAAAACACAATTTGGAATTATGTCTGTCTGTGTCAATTCATGAACACGATAACTCGAAAACTATTAGAGACAGGGATGAACGATTGGATCTTCAATGTAGATATTGAAACATACAATTTGAGGTTCTTTCCTGTAAATTTTGACAAAAACCGTCAAACGAAGTCTGCCTTTCGTCTTGTCCGCGTTCGTGTGACAACACTATAACTCAAAACCTTGAATTGCTAGATGGATAAAATTTTGGTACACAGCGTTATCGTGCAGAATGTAGGTCCGAATAAAAATTTGGGAAAACCGATCGAAGGGTAACTGTCTGTCGGTCTGTATATAATCGCATACTTGTTGACTTGAAACTAATCTGTATCTCCACGCGCATGCGTACTGGAAGCAATTTCTGTGCACGCGAAAGCTATGGAGCGAATTACGCCTTCACTTTGCCCCTTGAGACGGCAAGAGAAAGGAAATCGACGCATCCGTTGAATTTGATTCTTTTACCTAGATATTTTTTCAATCACTTTATGACTACAATGAAAACCTTCAGATAGTCATATTGATCTTCTGGTTACAGTAGGTTACACATTCCTTGTTATCCACGCGGGGAAGGGGAAACAGCACCTTTTGCGGAAAGTATACGAGAAAGTTTAAGGGAGACCACTCCCGCTGGTTATTTTCACATCCATCAAATCAAAATGACTCAAAAATGTACGCAAGGATTTTTTACCTTGTATTTCTTGCTCTCCTTTAATTCTAAATCATACCAGAAGAGATTCCTTGGCAAGAATGCGAAGGTATGGACAGACGAGGGAGATGTCTCACATCTTGGAGTGGATTATGGGAAACACGAAAGAGAAGTCCTGAGATTGAATTGAAGGCTCCGCGAAACTTTCTTTGCAACCTCAGTTTCCAAAGTTTTCATGATTGTTCTTCAGAACTTTAACTCTGGAATTTGTCGAGTGTGTAACGGTTGAATACATCTATTTCTACGCTTATTTACTTTTAATTTTTCCCAACAATTTATTTTTTTTATAGTTTCTTATTTGGTCTTTTCTTTTCCAGCTTTATATAAATTTTGAATTGATATTTGCACCCCTGGACTTGGCTCGCGTTTGGTGACAATTGGCGATCTTGTCTGCGTTTGGTTCAGAATTAGCGACATTTTAGGCGGGAGACAAGCGAAAAATCGCCAAACAATGTAGAATTCCTCCAAATTTGTTGGCATGTCGTGAGTGTGTAAATTGCAGAGTAACGCAGATACTAGGTAGTTTAAAATACAAAAATAGCTTAATCCAGTTTACTTAAAAAAGACATGCTGCTGTCTTCAGCTACATACCACTGACAGCCATCTATTACTGACTGCTTGTTTAAAACAAACACAAATGAACAATATATATAGATTGTAACAACCAATCAACTCTCGACTAGTGCCAACTTCGGCTACGTCAAGAAATAAACCAATGAGATGCTTTTAATTAGTGGATCTGAACAATTTCATTCGAATCTCCGGGAACAAATTTTTGCCGACATTTGGTGCCCGGCGACTGGTCTCGTTTGGACATTACAATTTTCGCGATTTGCCTGTGTCTACAATTGGCGTTTAGCGAGTGGACATTGGGCATTGCGCCCATGACTTGTCGCGCTTTTGTTCCACAATTGGACAATCGCCCGGCTAACGTAAATGTACACCTATTTTGTAATGATTTATTAATTTATATTCATTTTTAGTTGCAATTTTTTGTCATTATTTTCTCTTAAGTTTCTGAATGTTGACATATAGCTGTTCTTATATTTTGAAACTGTGTTTTTATAGGTTTTGTGGAATTTCTCCGCTGGTTTTCATGCGCCGTACGCCATTTTGGTAGGTACGTGAAGCCGGTGAGGTTTAAAATAAAAAAAATTTCCTTTATCATATATCATTTTCAGTTTTATTAAAAATTAATTTCACTGTTTCATAAAATGAATTTTCAATTGTTGATAAATTTAATTAATGGAATATATATTTTGACGTCTGTTCATCACCGTTTTTAATGCATCCGAGAAACATGCAATTAGAATTGACAAAAAATTGTAAAAAATAAGAGATATCCCATTAGGAACAGAATGTTGTTGTCTATCCTTCAGTGACTTTCAGGAAATTTGTAAAAACACTTTTCAAAAATTTCCAAAAATAAGTCTTAAACATCTTAATTCCCAACTATTGAAACATACAGTTTCAAACGATTAAGAACCTTAAAATTATATCGTTATTAATCTGAGAATAATAAACCCATCGAAAATTGCCTCATTTCAAGAATTCAATTACCAAATTACACTAGCTCTGCCCTCCTTTATGAATCTATTTAATTACAGAGATATTGTCCACCGAAATAGCTTTTCAGAGAGAGTTCTGAATACTAACTGGAAGTATTCCATCATAAGCATCCAGGGAAACAATATGCTGCGAGGAGATTAGAAGATATTTGGAAGATATTTAATTGCGTAATGGAAATTGAAAACAGGTCAAATTTGGTATGCGAATATAATGGAATTGTTATCGCTTAATGTTTGTCAAAGGATGATTTTTCCAAGATTGATTAAATTAATTTCCGTTGATATACGTTCATTGTCTGTAAGAAAGTTCTGATATTGGGAAATATTCGAATTGTTTTCTTCATGATTTGTCGGAAATTAATAAACACTTTCTTTTTTATCTAAATTGTTTCCATATTAAGCAAAATGGATTTTGTAATTTATACTTATATCCTTTATGCTGAGCATTTTCATTACCCTTGTAATATCTGATGCCTTGATTATCTTTTATGAGACCTTATTAATCTTTTCTATCCCTTATAACCTTTATCTCAGTACCCCTTGGATTAATCTATTTTATTCTTTTGAGTACCCCTTGATTAATTTTTTTCTCGAGTACCCTTGATTAATCTTTTTATTCTCGAGTACCTTGATTAATCTTTTTATTACTTCGAGTACCCTTGATTAATCTTTTTATTCTGAGTACCCCTTGATTAATCTTTTATTCTTGAGTACTTGATTAATTTTATTCTTGAGTACTTGATTAATCTTTTATTCTCCAGTACCCTTTGATTAATCTTTTTTATTCGTAAGCTTAACTAGACCCTTGATTAATCTTTTTTTATTCTGAGTACCTTTGATTAATTTTTTATTCTTGAGTACCCTTGATTACCTTTTTTATTCTTGAGTACCTTTGATTAATTTTATTTCGAGTATCACTTTGATTAATTTTTTTATTCTCGAGTACCCTCTTTGATTACTTATTCTCGAGTACCCCTTTGATTAATCTTTTATTCTCGAGTACCCTTGATTAATCTTTTATTTTGAGTACCCTTTGATTAACTTTTCTTAGTTTTGATTATTCCTTTGAGTACCTTTACTTATCATACCTTGTTATCAATTTCCTGAGTACCTCTTGATTAATCTTTTTATTCTTGAGTACCCTTGATTAATCTTTTTTTCCTTGAGTACCCCTTGATTAATCTTTTTATTCTTGAGTACCCCCTTCTATTATGTCCCCTCCCAACCATCCCTCAGCACAAAAAACTTTTTATTAATAACGCCAAGGCCTTAGGTTAGCTTAAGAATCAAATAACTCTAATGAACTTAATAAAATATGAAGGATTTATTTTTGACTTTATATTTTACTAGCAGTACGCGTACAGCTTTGCCAGTGGAATCAGGAATTCGACAAAATGGGGGGGGGGATGCCCACAATGACTCGAAAAAGTTTTGGGAACAAAATCAAAACAAAAGATGCACATTAATGATTTTCCCTCTTATTTCTCCTCTCGACAATGACGCGAATGTGATGACGTCACCGGAAGGAATCGGATTGTAGAAAGGCTGGCTGGGAATGAAAGCATATGACGTCACCTCCTGCGAGGAAGCAACAACGCATTTTGGGAACGTCCGGAGAAACTCTCGCTATCAAATCCGCTAGCAAAAAACTGTTTGAACTGATCAGGGAAAAATTAATTAGGAAAACGGATTAAGATATTTTAACCGTTCTTGTTTTAAATCCGAAAGAAACATTCCAGTTATAAGCAGAAAAAAAAGGAAAATTATAGAGTTCTTAGAATGTCAGATGCGAGAATTTCAAGAAATCCTTATCAAAAATTACCATAAAAGTGACTATTATTTAAAAATTTCTCAACATTCAGTGAATTATGTTGGAAATTCAAAACAAACTTCATTAAAACTAAAATTGTTTGCTCTATGCGATGGTATATTGACTGTTCTTCAACGATCATCAGAAAAGATACTACAGCCGCAAAAGTGAAAAAATGAACCAAAACAACACAAAACATTGAATAAAAAAATTTCTATATTAAATTTTAAAATTCTGGCTTCGAGGTGCATTGAGTCACCATTACGTCTACCTGTGTGCCAAATTTCATGGCTGTAAGTGCGATAGTTTGTTCTGGACATCGCACACACACACGCAAACATTGCCTTTTATAAGTATAGATTCCGTTTTTTAAAATAATTGTAGTTCACTTTCAAAACGAATGAACACAGCATTCAAATGATCTCTCATTCTCTTATGATGAGAGCTAACAATGACTCAATCACTTGATTTTATCTACTTTTTCATTTTCTTATTTCGTTAATTGACTTTCGAACTCGTATGATTTTCACTTTCATTTTTCATATGAACTTGGAAAAACTAAATTATAAATTGTTCGTGCTTTTTCTATGCTATTCTTGTGCTAGATCATTATTGTGCTTTTCCGCCATTACCAAGACCACTTTCGCGTACCCCTCACTGGTTCCCGCATACCCCTAGGGGTACGCGTACCACAGGTTGGGAACCTCTCGCCTAGAGCTCTGAAATGTCGTACACTTCTGTGTTCTTGAAGAGTGGGGAAATAAGAAATCCCCTTCACTATGCAACGAGATGTCCACTTACTTTATCTTATCACCACAAGGAACCAAGCCCACAATTCATAGTCCATTGGCGAAAGAGCGCCCTCTCCAGAAAACTCTCAAGACGAAATATAGATGATTTAATCACATTCCCGGCGACTAACGAAGACCTAATTAAAAATCAAAATACAACACCGTCACATGCTCCTGCCTAGAAACAGATACTTCCAAAGATTTACCTCTCGGAACCAGAAGTTCGAAGAATTCCCAGTTGAACAGCAAAGCACACTAGCTTAAAAACAGCAACCAGCCACCACCAATTCTTCCGTAATTCATTCGAAAAATTCACCCTTCACATCACTGCCAACTCTTGAGTAACAATTCCAACGATCTCTCAGTATAAATGGCAAGACAGAGCAAAAAAAACAGTCCCACGATTTTTAGGATGGTTGCGACAATTTTCATTGATGTAACCGGTGTAATACGTTATTCAATTCTTCTTTTCCATCGCATCGAACACCACCACTGAAACATTCAACCCTTTCACTGCACTCAAATTTGATAACTCCCTTTGTAAATTTTTATATTATACTCGGATTGTAATCCTCAGTGTGTTTTTATTTTATTCTTCTTTGTCCATGTATAATTATGTTCCCTTTCAAGTGTATTTATATCCTAATGTTGTAATTTTTTTTGCTTTTGCTTTTCAATAAAGTTTCACACATACTCATCCAACCGACAGGGTGCCGTTTAGGCGCCCGAGTTCGGGGGTATGCTGTGGTGTTATATGTTCTTGAAGATAGATAACACACCGCTTAAGCATAATCGTTAGTTAATCGATTAATCTAAATAAATATTCTTTGCTCATGCCAGGCTACTGACAAGCTGATCTCTTGTTTTAAGATTAGCGAAGCTATCTGTGATCGCCTGTGTTCAATGTAAACTCTTTTAAACTTTTATTTTTAAAATTTTAGCTTTAAATTTTAACTCTAGTTGATTTTCTATTTAGTTTTTTTTAACTATGTCATTTTAATCACTTTACCCATTTTAGATTTCAACACCTTGTATTTTTATGGTGTGTTGTTTGTGTTTTTTTTGTTTTATGTGCTTGGATTTAAGGTATCCTTTTCGATGAAATTATCAAAACCATTTTATGACTTAATTTTGTAGCCTGTTTAATCAGCTTTCTAAAACTGTCTCACTTTTTACTCAACGTGAATTAGAAATGGAGTTACAGCTGTTTTGTTACCGAATTGTAAGCATTATTTTATGTTGCGTGAAAACTTTAAATGCGTTTTTTGAGAAATGATATTTTTGAGGAAATTTGTCGACCGTAACAATGATTTCTCAAATGATTCAAGTATTGATATGAAATTTTCTGAGATTGTTTTCTGTAATATGCTCGATGTTTTCCTCTAAAAACTAAGGTCAATTTTAAAATCAAGTTTTATTTTTAAGTGCTTAAATATAAACGAACAGCATTTTTTATGAAAAATTAACAGTTTCGTAACTATGTTCAGCTATATCTCAAAACTATTTTGAAGTACGAGAAATATTTTAGAGCATAACACTGATAACTGTCATAAAAATGTACACCTACAAGGATTTATGTATATTTAGAATATAATTTTGTCTATGGCTGTTAGCGTAAGGCAAATATTTTAGTCATTTTTCTTCAAATTTCTGTTTTTTAAAAAAAATATTATTTTGAAAGCCTAATTTTACAATATTTCCATAGTTTTAAAACATATTCAGTTGTTGAAAAATAACATTAAAAAATATATATAAGTTATTTTTCAATAAAAATGTTCTCACCACAGTCGGATACCTTAAATTGATTTTTTTTTCTTTTTTAAAAACTATTGTTTGGTTTTTTTATCTACTGCTGTTTTTGCATTCTGGCATTTTGTGTATCTTCTTTTGGCCATTTTCGGCTGATTGAGTTGTGGCAACATTGATTTTGCTTCTTATATTAAATTTTTGAATTTATTTCGATATATCTTTGTCCACCAGTGCTTCGGTGTAGTATGTAATTTTCTTTGAACATAATAAAAAAAAAACCTCCCCCTCCGGGCCATGTTAAGCCAAGCCAATTTTAGCAGGCTGGTTCGGAGTGGGTTGTGAATGGAAGAAATGCATGCACTCAAAAACAACACAGGAAGACTGGTTCGGAGTGGTTAGTGAATGAAAGAAATGCATGCACTCAAAAACAACACAGGAAGGCTGGTTCGGAGTGGTTAGTGAATGAAAGAAATGCATGCACTCAAAAACAACACAGGAAGGCTGGTTCGGAGTGGTTAGTGAATGAAAGAAATGCATGCACTCAAAAACAACACAGGAAGGCTGGTTCGGAGTGGTTAGTGAATGAAAGAAATGCATGCACTCAAAAA
>BGPR01034371.1:0-12039 GCA_013235015.1 Araneus ventricosus
TCTACTTTGTTTGCTATCTAGAGGTAGTTTATTCTTATAAGAAACTGCGACTGATAAGGATATTATTCGTTGGTGACCAAGAGAGTTTCGGATCGGCAGAAGATCCTACAGAGATTTAGATTTATGCATGCAGATGTTTGGATATTTTTGTAGAATAACGTTAAAATGGATAAAAACATGTTGCCAAAAATGGATGGATGAACGACGAAAGGCGATAAAAAATGCAATTTTTAAAATACTAGTTGTAAAATATCTATAAAGCGTCACATGGTGGGCAAAGACCAAGTAAAATTGCAAGGACAAAAACTATATAGATAAAATGTTTAAAAATATTAAAGAAGTGAACAAGTTGGTTTTAAGAAATCAATACAAAGGGATTGAAGCCCAGAAAATCTGGTTGTAAAATGGTAGGCTTAATTTTGATGTTAATAAATGTCATTAGTTTAAAGTAATTTCGTCTCTGATTTATTTGCCACCCCTATGACACTGATGGAGGTAACTATTTGGTGTAACCTGGGTTAATAAAAAGAAATAACATCTAATTATATATTAAAATACACAACGCAAAAACTTAAGATCTTTATGAATTTATTTGGTATTGAATAAGGAGATTATTTTAGATGCTAGATTGTGACTAGAGATAAATTAGTTATTTATATATCATCAAATGCTATTAAACTTGCCTTGCATATGTAAATATGATTTAAGATCTAAGATGCTATGGTAAGTGAGTTGAGTAAAAGGAGTATTGTTTTTTGAGATAACTAGATACTGAGTGTAAAAAGGTATAATTAGTAAATAATTGAAAGGTTTATAGTTTATACATCTAAAATTAATATACATAAAAAGATTTTATAATATCATATATAATAAAAAGATTAAAAATGAATCATAAATTTCTTTACAACAGTAACTTAAGTTGAACAAAAATGGAAACATCCAATCATTATTCATGCAGAATTAATTTCTCACATGAATACGTGATTATGAGCATGTACGATTAATAAGCTCGCTTAAAAGTAAACAGAAACAAAATACGGACGTAACTGTAAAGATTATGCACGTCATGTACCAAGAGAACTACTCCGCGCATCACTGTATCTAACAGATTCTCATCTAAATGCCGAAGATTTTATGCATTCAATACTATTTACCGAGCGAAACAAAAGCCGATGTTAATGCCCTTGGATTTTATTGCTTCTCGTGCGTAATATGCCATGAATATGAATTGATGAGTCCTGTGTCAATAGTATTTATAGGAACTTCGTATCTTCCTGGTGTCCCGTGCCGACATTTGACGCACTCTCTTCTTACGTCAACTCGAGGAATGCTTCAACCCGATAATCAGCGAGCTATCTGCTTGCCACCCACGCTTTTCTTCTCTTCCACATCGGAAAGCTTGAGGACTTTATAATGAACTTGGGATTTCGAAACGAAGCTGTCGGAGACCTGTGATTTTCAGAAGGAAGTTCTGTGATTGCTGCTTCGCCGATGCAGAGATTTATAGCCGTCATACAAGGATCTTCGTTGCGTTTCCAGTTCCTGGTGTATCATATAATGGTTGGTTGTTGATTGCCGTGAACATTAATAAATAACGGCATTGACTTTCGGTTGTGTTGCTTGTTTTCAGTAATGTCTTTCATGTTAGAATCACACGGCGCATTCTTCTGAAATAAACTTCTTCGAAAAACAACAGTTATTAATGGCCAAGGCGCCGTGAGCCATGCAATTTTAATTAATGGTATATGCAGTGGCGGTTCTTCCATAAGAGCTGCATTCCCCCTGAAATTATTTTAAAAGATTGCATTTTCCTTTTTATTCTAATTGGCTTACTTTTCCACTTTGAGAATTCAGTAATCACCGAAAATGGCAAAGAAGTAATAAAAAATGTAAAAGGAAGACGGAAAATCAACCAAGAATTAAGACAGAGACAGACCAGAGCTGCAGAAAATTTTGCCCCTCCTCAGGATATGAAATTAACGCAATGAGCAACGCGAAAGCAACCCTTTCTCCGCTTGAAATTGCATTCATTTGAGCTGCACTCCGGAGCAGCTCACGATTGGCGCGAACTCCTCATTTGGCTTTTTTTTCGCTTTTTCTCAGTAGTTCAGTCGCTAAGTAGTTTTTTAAAATCCAATTCTGGAGGAGTTGCAATTTTTTGCTTCTTTATGTTTTTTCGGGTGCTGATTACGAATCTAAGGTTTGCCACCAATAATTTTTATTGGAATTTTAGTTATAGCCAAAAAACATGACAAATTTTTCCCCCAGTTTTTTTTTATTATAACTCAAAAACTATCAATTTTTAGTATATTATCATTACATACCAAAATAATCAGCACAAAGTTTCCTACAACTTAGGTCTATACAACTTGTGCATCACTGCTTGTTTCTGAGCTGACGGGCCGCCACTGGGTATATATAAAATGATTTCGTAGTTGCAGTCAGTAAAAAGCCGAGTTATATTCTAATTTTCTTTTATTATGGGAGAGTGACGGAACGTACGTACATCTTGGTTTAAGTTTCAGGTAAAAAAGCGAACAGAAAATCCCTGCATACTCTCAGATAAGGGAATAACATATAGACACGAGATCAAAGTGAAGGGAATAATAGCTATTTTTAGTAAATTACGTAAGTGTTTTAGGGAAAAGTATGGCGGCAATAAGTCGCTGATTTCGCGATTGGTGTATGCGCGTGGAAGTAATTAGAATATTCTTTTAGTAATAAATATGCCAAAACGCGAGATTTAATATATCTCCAAAGCGAGAAATAAAACGAAACTGGAGTTTAAGAAAAGCGATTTTGGAATACATTAATATAGTACTAAGATTTTAAAATATATAATATTAGAATTAAAAGCGAAATCAAGTGAGATTATTACATATATATATGTAATAATCTCACTTGATTTTATTTCAAATTCTAATATTATATATTTTAAAGTCTCAATGTATTCCAAAATCACTTTTCTTAAACTCCAGTTTCGTTCTATTTCCCGCGCTGGAGGTATATTAAATCTCTCGTTTTGGCATATTTATTACTAAAAGAATATTTTAATCGCTTTCACGTGCCCACCGAAAATCATGAAGCGTCTCCTTGGCGCTAGACTTTTCCCCTAAAACTCTTACGTAATTTATTAAAAATAGCCATATGTATATAATAATTTTAATATGTGTTTTATATTGGAGAATTCAACAATTGAATTTGGTTTACTATGCCTAACATGTCGTGCGTATCCGTGTCAGCCGTCACTAAAAAGCAGAAATTAAAATTTAAAAAAAATTAAGGTATAAGCTTTTATTCATGCGAAAAACTGAACGCAAAAGTTGAAAATAATTTTTCTGGTTACAATAAAATGCATGGTTCGAATAAAAGTGTGGGCGCCTTTACCTTCTAGGAATATTCCATTTGTTTAAGGAAATATGCACAAAATATAATGTGCTATATAAGACGCCGACGCTTTTATTCGAACCATGCATTTTATTGTAACCAGAAAAATTATTTTCAACTTTTGCGTTCATTTTTTCGCATGAATAAAAGCTTATGCCTTGATTTTTACTTTCTCGTATACGAGGTTTACAAAGAGAAAGTATTGTAATCGTCAAAAAATTCGAACTCGAGATTTTGACGAATCTCCACGTTTTAGACCTCCATGATTCCAAAAAACACAATTTTGGAATTATGTCTGTATGTCTGTGTCTGTGAACACGATAACTCGAAAACTATTAGAGCTACGGGGATGAAATTTGGTATGTGGTCTTTAAACATAATTTGTAGGTTTCTATCAAATTTTGGACAAAATTCGTCAGCGGGAAGTCTGTATGTCCGAAGTCATGTCAACACTATAACTCAAACACTTGAATAGCTAGATGGATAAAATTTGGTACACAGTTTTATCGTCATGAATGTAGGTCCGTATAAAATTTTGGGCCAAATCCGTCAGCGGGCTGACTGTTTGTCGGTCTGTATAATCGCATACTTGTTCAACTCCATGCGCATGCGTTCTGATAGCAATGCCTGTGCAAAGAAGGGGCACTCCGAATACTTGGCAGTTTGCCAAAAACAAATTCTGGCGGCGAGATTTTGTAAGGAAGCAAACATTTAGGGCGTCACGCCAGGTCCTGTTGCCCAAAAAAATGCGCAGGGGATTTTATTTGTTTTCATCCTTCAAACCACGCGTGGTTCTAACTTTGGTTAACTTGCGACGGAAGTTTATTTGGCGTCTTTTATTATTCTAGCTTGTATGAACTATATTTTTCTATAAGTATGCTATGATGGTTCTATACATCCTATTTAATTTTGATTGTGCTTTCATCATTGATCGTCATCAAACATGTTATGCAGGAATTACCCTCTTAAAGAATTTGAACTGTATTAAACATTTTGCAGCGTATACATCATTGTTCAATGTATTGATTATAAAGGAAGAATTACGCCACTTTGTCCTTGGGACGGTAAGAGTGGAAAATCGGTTCGCATCTAATCGCTACGCATCTCTTTGAATTTGATTCTTCACTTAAATATTTTACAATCACTATAATC
This sequence comes from Araneus ventricosus, assembly GCA_013235015.1. Taxonomy (NCBI): domain Eukaryota; kingdom Metazoa; phylum Arthropoda; class Arachnida; order Araneae; family Araneidae; genus Araneus; species Araneus ventricosus. Next base: position 4,540 of record BGPR01034371.1, read on the forward strand.
TACAATGAGAAACCTTCTGATAGTCATTGGATTCTGGGTTACAGTAGGTTCGAATTTTTTTATCCACGCGGGGGAAGGGAAACAGCACCTTTTTGGGGAAGTATACGAGAAAGATTAGGGGAGACCACTCCCTCTGGTTTTATTTATTAAAGCAAAGAATGATGAGAGGGCCTAAAAATAATATCTTACCTCTGGCATCATTTACGCCACTGGTGACGACTGGGATTTTAAAAAAAAATCATATTTTCCAGACGCCACTTACTCTCCCTACGCCACTGGCCACTGTGACAGAATATTAATTCTTTTATGTCACTTTTTAATGTCAATTACTATGAGGAGCCGAAAAAATTTAATGTCTTGGGTGCCATTTACACAAGTAAAGGATAATGACGAGGGAAAGGAGTGAGCAAATTCATATTATGATCCGGGCACCATAGTGACGCAATCTCAAAAACGATGTTGGAATCACTCGCTCTTATTGCAAACCCGTCAAAAATACTTTCCTTTCAACAGCATTATGCGTCCAGTTCAAATTTATAATGCCGTAATCATAACCAGCGGGAGTGGTCTCCCCTAAACTTTCTCGTATACTCCCAACACTAAACTAAAAGGCAGTAAAACGAACAAGCGTACCTAACATGGTGGAGAAAAAGAGCGAAACGTCATACGCGAGTTCCGAAGGTCGTGCATTGACGCGGCAAGGCGGAAGAGTAGAATCAGAAGCCGGTGTGATTAAGTAATAGGGCTGCTTAAGATTTGAACCAACCAAATTTCCAATTTGAACGTCTTTTTTCTAACCGATTGATACAAAAATTGGACAAAAATCTACAATTCGGATTAGAAGGCCACATACAAAATTTAATTTATCTAAGTAATTTTGTTAAGAAGTTATGGCGTTGAAAAGTATGCGATTATATAGACCGATAGACGGTCAACCCTTTGACGGATTTGGCCCAAAATTTTATAGGGACCTACATTCATGACGATAAAAATGTGTACCAAATTTTATTTATCTACCTATTCAAGTGTTTGAGTTATAGTGTTCGCATGAACTCAGACAGACAGACAAACTTTCCGTACACGGAGTTTGTCCAAAATTTGATAGAAACCTACAAATTATGTTTAAAGACCACATACCAAATGTCTTCCCCGTAGCTCTAATAGTTTTCGAGTTATCGTGTTCACAGACAGACAGACATAATTCCCAAATTGTGTTTTTCGGACTCAGGGAGGTCTAAAACGTGGAGATTCGTCAAAATCTCGAGTTCGAATTTTATGACGATTACAATACTTTCTCTTTGTATACTTCGTATACGAGAAAGTAAAAAAATGTAAGTGGCCACTACTCTATACATAAAAAAAGCGCTTTCAAATTTTGTTTAATTCTTAAATTAACTTTCTTAATTCAGTGCCAGGGAATAATTTTTCACATTTTATCGGAATTAAATGATAATCATTTGAAATACGTTTAATCTAGTTACATTAAAAGAAAATTCTAGTACGTGAGATTGCACTCTCTTTCGAATACTTTTTCTAGCAGTATATTCATAAACAGAAATAAAATCATACGACACACGTAATTCATAGTGATGATTTATATGCAGACATAAATCATCACTTTCAAGTCTGGATATTATTTTCATAACCAGAGATAAAAAAGATTGTTTTGATGTGGCGAATAAATATAAACTTCCCGTCGAAAAAATGCTTTTCAACATCAGAATAAACAAACAAAACCAGACATTTCTACGACATTATTTTTACCTTGATCTACAGAGAAAAAATTAAATTAAAAGAGGGCCTGTTTACTATTGTGCAGTTCCGGTTTCAAATTCTGTCTGTCTTCAAGCTCTGACGTACGCTGTGATTTCATTTTTTCCTGCGTCACACCCTTTTTATGAGTGGCTACCATAAATCATTCTCACGTGCTTCTGGAACACTGACAAGCTACTCCAGTCTCTAGCTAACTAATCCGACATAATTTGAAAAACCTTGAAAGGAGTTTTTTAAAATTACGTTTTGATTTCAAAGATTTTTTTTTTATTTTCAAAACTGCTATGAAGATAAATAATCCAATAATGAAAAGCAGATTAATCTGCGTATTAAATATTGAAATATATTTTCGAAACAATATTTTTACTTTCTCGTATACGAAGTATACAAAGAGAAAGTATTGTAATCGTCAAAAAATTCGAACTCGAGATTTTGACGAATCGTCACGTTTTAGACCTCCCTGAGTCCGAAAAACACAATTTGGGAATTATGTCTGTCTGTGAACACGATAACTCGAAAACTATTAGAGCTACGGGGATGAAATTTGGTATGTGGTCTTTAAACATAATTTGTAGGTTTCTATCAAATTTTGGGCAAATTCCGTCTACGGAAAGTCTGTCTGTTTGTATGTTCGCGATTATGTGAACACTATAACTCAAACACTTGATAGCTAGATGGATAAAATTTGGTACACGGTTTTATCGTCATGAATGCAGGTCCGTATAAAATTTTGGGCCAAATCCGTCAAAGGGCTGACTGTCTGTCGGTTTGTATAATTTACTTTTGAAAAGAATCCGTTTCTCCACGCGCATGAGTACTGGAAGCAATCTTCTGTGCACAAGAGTCAGTTTGTCCTTGAGCTGTCAAGAGCGGAAAATCGGTACGCATTTCTTTGAATTTGATTCCTTACCTAGATATTTTTCAAACACTATAATGAAAAACCTTCTGATAGCTATTGGATTCTGGGTAACTGTAGGTTCGAATTTTTTTAGCCACGCGGGGGAAGGGGAAACGGCACCTTTTTTGGGAAGTATACGAGAAAGTTTAGGGGAGAACACTCTCGCTGGTTTTAATTTCTGGTTGGTTTGGTTTGTTTTGCTTATTAGCGCAAGAGCCATCCGGGGGTTATACAGCTCCAGACTAAATGTATGGACGAGTTTTCTGCTTTGTTTCTTTACATTTAAGTGCCTGTACTACTTAATTCCAGTATAATGATATTGTATGGCAACGGATTCGGAAACCTTACGGGCTTTTGCGCATGCGCCGGGCGGAGTTATTTTCATCAAAATAGGGGGAAAGTGAAGAATGGAAGGGTGATGTTTACATTTTACTGAGCGTGATCTAACCAAGAACTCCGGAAATGCGATCATATGACTCATTGCCTGACACCCCTTTCCGGTGTAAAATCGTCCAAAATTGGTAGTCTCGGAATCCGTGGTCAGACTATGAGTCAATGGAATCTTCAAAGCGGAAGTCCAACATACAAGCAGATAAACTCAAGGTTTTTAATCTAAATAAACAAACCAGAATACTCGCCCATAATTTATATCTATCTAAAATAACTAGTTCTGTGAACGGTAGATCTCTCGTCCAAATAAAATAAAATAAATAAATAAAAAAAAATCTAAAATTTGCTCTTTATCGTAGCCGTTAAAGGTTTAGCCTTTTTTACTTTCTCGTATACGAAGTATACAAAGAGAAAGTATTGTAATCGTCAAAAAATTCGAACTCGAAATTTTGACGAATCTCCACGTTTTAGACCTCCCCAAGTCCGAAAAACACAATTTTGGAATTATGTCTGTATGTCTGTGAGCACTATAACTCGAAAACTGTTAGAGATACGGGGATGAAATTTGGTATGTGGTCTTTAAACATAATTTGTAGGTTTCTATCAAATTTTGGACAAAATCCGCCAACGGGAAATCTGTTTGCCTGTATGTCCGAGGTCATGCGAACGCTATAACTCAAAAACTTGAAGAGTCAGATGGATAAAATTTTATACACAGTTTTATCGTCATGAATGTAGGTCCGTATAAAATTTTGGGCCAAATCCGTCGACGGGCTGACTGTCTGTCGGTCTGTATAATAGCATACTTGTTCAACTCCATGCGCATGCGTAAATGCCTGTGCAAAGAAGGGATACTCCGAAAACTTGGCAGTTTGCCAAAAACCAATTCTAACGGCGAGATTTTGTAAGGATGCAAACATTTAGGGCGTCTCGTTTTACTTGCGTATTGGAAACAATCTCTGCGCATGCGCAAGCTATTCTCCTGTTTTCTTCTCCGCACGCGGAACGTGCATTGCTAGAGTTTGATACAAAAATAAATATTGCGAAGTTTTAATGCATACGTATCTTTTTGAATATGATTCTTCACCTCAATATTTTACTATCACTATAATCAACAATGAAAAACCTTCTGATAGTCATTGCATTCTGGGTTACAGTTGGTTCGAGAAGGGAAATGACAAATGTTTGAAAAGTATACGAGAAAGTTTAGGGGAGGCCACTCTGGCTGTTTTTTTTTTTTTATAATTAGAATGCGAATATTTACACAAGTCTATGTTTTTACCAGTATTCACAAAAATTACCTGTATTAAACGCCTGCTTTTATCAGTATTAACAGAATTATAATTAAATGTCTCGCCATTTCGAAATGACCTAAACGTTTTAATGATGCTAAGAAAAAACAAAAATCCTTAAGCACGCGTCGTTTTGAAATGCTTAAACATTGTAGATTGATAACAAACTGTTTCTTAGCCATAAACCATACTTAACCCTTAAAGGCCCTGTGTTGCCTTTATGCAAAATACCGAATTTTTTCTTCTAAATTCTCGAGAATAAGACTTAAGTTCTAATGCCTGTTGTTGCCAATAGCATACACACTGAAATTGCTATTAAATCAATTGACAACATATAGATGACAACCAGAGTTTGACATTGTAGAATTTTATCAAAGAAATTTTACTTTCTTGTATACGAAGCATACAAAGAGAAAGTATTGTAATCGTCAAAAAATTCGAACTCGAGATTTTAACGGATCTCCACGTTTTAGACCTCCCTGAGTCCGAAAAACACAATTTTGGAATTATGTCTGTGTGTCAACACGATAACTCGAAAACTATTAGAGCTACGAGGATGAAATTTGGTATGTGGTCTTTAAATATAATTTGTAGGTTTCTATCAAATTTTGGACAAAATCCGTCTACGGGAAGTCTGTATGTCTGTATATTCGAGGTCATGTGAACGCTATAACTCAAAAACTTGAAAAGCCAGATGGATAAAATTTTATACACAATTTTACCGTCATGAATGTAGGTCCGTATAAAATTTTGGGCCAAATCCGTCAAAGGGTTGACTGTCTGTCGGTCAGTATAATTTACTTTTGAAGAGAATCCGTTATCTCCACGTGCATGTGTACTGGTTACTGCTGTTCCCGTAATACGGTCTGTCTTGGCTCACTGCCAAATTCTTCTCGAATAAAAGTGAATTAATGATGGAGTGTTTTATTTTAATTTTTCTTTCACGCCGAAACATTTTCTCAATAAGAGTTGCATATTTGATTTGCGGTTAGTTTTATATTTTATATTTCGTAATGCATTTTTTTCTGTGTGGAGATTTTGCATTATTTTTACTCTGACAGAACGAAAGTAGTTGTTAAAAGTAAAGTTATAAAGTAACCAACTAAAATTAGTGTCAATTGATTCATCGGTTCTGTTCTTCATGCTTTTTTAATTTCTTAAGCACTCTGCCAATGTGCATGATATTTTCAACTACAACTATCGGTAGTAAATTTGTAACAATCGGATCGGAGATATTGCTGGCAAGCTAAAAGGCTGCTTAGATGTGTGCAAATCTTTTAGTAACTTACATTAGATAATTGAAATTTGGTATGTGGTCTTCTAATTTATCCACGCAGTGGGAGGGGAAACAGCACCTTTTTGGGGAAGTATACGAGAAAGTTTAGGGGAGGCCACTCCCGCTGGTTTTCTGAAATAAAACCCAGGGTTGTCAGTCGGAAACAAACTCTTTTTTAGCCATAAACCATACTTAAAACAAAATAGAGTTTTTAAAGTTTTTTCCCATGTTTTATTCAAGAAATGAAAGTCAAAACACCTTTCAAAATCAATTTTTAAAAAATCAGTCTTTTAAGGGTTAAGATTAAATTAGCTAATAACCTTTTTGCTTATAAAGTATAAAAACGCTTTATTAAAAACACGCTTTTATTAGTGTACTAGAAGGTAATTTTTAAAAATTTTAATTATTTTCTACGTTTTATACTTTATTTTATCATTCCTCATTACAATATCATTGAAATCTGAAGTAAATTTTTTTCTGAGATTCGCCATCAGAGGGCGCCATATGAATGGTATCAAAATTTAATTAAGCTAATCGATGAACTGATAATTAAGTTCTGAAAATATTAAAGTAATATACTGTCATCAAGAACACAAAAGGGTTCCAAATGTGAAAACTCTGGCTCAACAGAAAGTGAGTGGAAAAAAATAATAATAAAATTCCATTTATAAAAAAAAAATGGAATTAAAAAAAATCGATAATAAAATTCCATTTTTACAAACTTGAAACAAGTTAAGTTAAATAAAAGTGTGTAAACTCGAAACAGTCCAGGACATTTCATATATTCAGGATATTCTTTCAAGCCAGGATAAAACTTCAAAAAACCAGAACCATCGTGTCTGATCCGGAACGTTTGTCCGCTTTGGTTCAACCCATAAAGGATTTTACAAAGTTACTAGCAGTACCTTCACGGCTTTGCCCATGACATCATGAATTTCCAAAAATTATTTTAAAAAAGCCCACAATCTTCAGTTTCAGATTTAAGCTTTGAAGCCACATTATGTAAATAGCTCCTTGAGGTCATATTTAATTTTTTTTTTATCAGTTTCAGCGAAAGTACACGCAGGATGAATATGTCTTCTGTAATTAAAGATATCAGCTTTATGCTCAACTATCAAAAAGTATAAAAACAAACAAATTAAACGCATGATCTCTCGACCGACGACAGACGGTACGATCGTACTGCAAAATCTCGCTGAAAGCGAAGGAAATATGACCTCAAGTGGTTTCGACGAAATGCATGCTGGGAAATAACACCGGGACCTTGGTTATGAAGAATCACGGAGGAAATAATGGAGTGAAAATATTTTAATACTTCAGAAAAAATTAATTAAAATTCAACCATAAAATATACTTTAACCGTTCTTGTTTTAAGTAAAGGAGAAATATTCCAGTTATTACTCAAAACAATTAAAATGATAGCATCTTTAAAACGTCGGATGCAAGAAATTATAAATATTAGCAAAAGTGACTATTATTTAAATTCTCATTCTAAATATCATTAATTCTCAAAATTCAGTAAATTACGTTAGAAATTCAAACCAAACTTCATTAGAACGAAAATTGTTTGTTCTATACGATGGTGTATTGATTGTTTTTCACTGATCATTAGAAAAGATACTACAGCCATACACGTGCTGAAAATGGCCCCAAACAATATAAAACATTAAATAAAAAAATTTCTAGATAAAATTTTAAAATTTGGGCTTCGAGGTGCATTGAGTCACCATTACGACTACCTGCGTGCCAAATGTCATGGCTGTAAGTTCGATAGATTCGTCTGGACATCGCGCGCGCACACACACAAGCCAAACACACATGCCGCACACACACATACACGCCACACACACACACATACACGCCACACACAC